>JAOEHY010014044.1:9915-21541 GCA_025447955.1 Psilopsiagon aurifrons | reverse complement strand
GGGCGCGCGGCCCCCTAGGCCACGCCCACCCGCTTGGGCGGCGGGCGGTTAACGGCCGCGGGGGGGCGGCTGCTGAGGGGAGAGGGGCGCCGGCGGGGGCTCCCCTTACTGCGGGGTGAATGGGGGTGTTACAAGGGCAGTGCGCAGCTCTGTGTCCGGGCAGCCGCGCCTGCACGGAGCTGCGGGCAAGAGGGGGATTAGTGGGGGCCACAGCGGTACACCGTCGGCTGCGTTGGCCCCGGGCCACAGCGAGTACCACAGCGTCTGGGGGGACGGCGAGGAGAGAAGGAACGCAGTTAACTCTCGGTGGCACCCGCTAGAGACAAGCCCTGGGAGCTAACCGCCGTGTGTCCTCAGTGGTAGGCTAGGTCACCTCAGGGCTGCCCGTAGACTCTCTCAAGGCTGGATTGTTTTATTTTTTTACCCTAATTACATATACGTGTAGATTTGTGTAATACAAGTTAGGTTAATGTATTGGGGTGAGACGCAGATAAAGAAGTTACCTGAATGAGATGAAATCGTTCCCTTCGGAGCTAAAGGTATACAAAAGAGGGGAAGCAATACTAGTTTTCAGTACACAGGAAAAGGAGGGGGGAAAAAACCCAAAGGAAAACAAAAACCCGGCCTCAGCCTCCACTTCAGCGTTTGACAGCTGCCAGGAATATGAAAATGTCATCATGCAATTTCTGTTCAATGAGCAAATTGAGGCAGCAGCGTGCAACATCCAGCAAGTGGGACACATTCCTCTTTTTAGAAAAGCACATGATCGTATTATGCAACATCCACTCAATTTAAGTATGCTGCTGAAGTGCTTTGCATAGGGAAAGGCCTAGAGCACAGGAGGCAGTGGGAAGCTGGTTATATATAAACCTTCATTTTTTTTTGTTTCAGTAACTTGGATTGCAGAGGGTATGTTTAAAAAAGAATAAGCTACAGGAATTCTTTCTGATATGCAGTGTGTGTTCAGCAAAGATGCATATGTAGCATAAATCCAGTGATTTTATCTTGCAGTCCATTAAAGCTGTAAATATTTGCAGCAGAATAGACTATTAGCTTAGGTCTAGAATTAAGGTGTAGTGTCTTTGAAAACCACTGCTGACATTGAGAGTTACATGACCAAAACTAAAGCTTGATTTTAAGGGCACCTGTGATATTCACTATCAAGTATTAATACACGTCACAGGAAACTTGATCCTAACTGATGAGGTTATTTTCTGTGTGTAGAAACAGGTAGGTACTTCATAGAAACCATGGGTTGATGCTTTGTAGATGCAGGAAAACCAGTGACAAAATGGGCTCCTTCAGCTGGAAGGACTGTTGTTTAAATCTGCATACTAAACTGCTTACTGAAAATGTGCACACAGAAGAAAGGAATATTAAGATTCAGATCCAAACCTTAAGGGGTGGATTATGTTTCATCACTTGAGGTTAAGCAGAAATGAGGTACTAAAGCTCACTCAGAAACCCCAAGCCTGATTTTCTTCCTGAAAAGTGAGAAGTAGTGCCCCAAGGTTTCTTTGGGAAAGTGCTTTCCAGTATTCATCTCTCTCCATGATTTCTGTACCTTAACTGTAGTGGAGGCTGGACAAAATGGCACCAGAAGGAATGACATAGTCCTCAGCAGCCTGGTGAAAAGCGTGCTAGAACCAAGGCATACCTGCCCCAGCCTCATCACAAATGTCATTTCACGCCCGAGCTTAATTTACCCAAATTCCAGCCTCATGCAGCAAATAGGTTCACCATTTGCAAATGCAGCAAATGGGCACCAAATGTACCAGTATTTCACAGCTCAGTGTTAAAGCTAAGAAATGCCAAGTTCTGTCACCCATTATTATTTCAGAATAAGCTTTTCCCCCTATTGCAAGGTGAGGTTAATTCCGTAATTATCCTATAGGTTTGCAGATACTTATCATGCCCTTCTGTTCTCTCAGGGTTTACTGAAAGAAACCCTTTGCACAACCATTAGAAGTGATGTAGGAAGGATAGCCCAAGCATGCCTTAGCCCAGAGTCTCAAGTGTATATTCGTCCTGCACTAGTCTTCTGCTATACAAAAAGAAAATGAAGTCAGCATGACAGCTTCCAGCGTTATTTTAGGTTAGTAAGAGAACAGAACCTTCTTACAGGTGGAAGACTTCAAAAACTTCAGAACAACTTCTGTTTCTTAAAATATTTTGCATTATACCTTTGAGAGACAAGTAATGGAAGCATGAAATAAACTTGTAGTGACCCCATTTTAGGTATGCTGGTATCTCACAAGGCTAAACTAAGCTGGCAAAATGCAAGTGAACTAGAAGAATACTCTTGTTTTGGCTTATTCTTAATATCAGTGTCCAGGCTCAACAGCCGAATATGGAGTGCCTGTACCACTTCACAGAAGACAGCTCCTGTGAGTTTATTGATCAGTTGATTAGTGGGGTTTTTTTTATTCTTTTCTCCACACAGGCAACTGAAGTCAGAGAGCCTGCAGTGTGGTGATAGTCCAGGAGACAAAGACACAAAATCTATGGGAGGAAGATACTAAAACCTCTCCAGCTGAGGAGCTCAGCCCCTGACACTTCCCAGGCAGGTACCCCAGCCACTAGACCACTGATTAAGAGTAGCAGTGTTTCACCATATTTAAGATAAAATGAGCTTTTAAAAATATTATATGTATGTGTATATACTGTAACTTATAATCCTTTCATAGGTATCTTCCAGTCAACTTTGGAATAAATACTTTGAGAGAAATAGGTAATAAAATGGTCAGTTGCCTCATCCTATCCAGACAGGCTTGAAATATGAGGCAGTTAGCTTGATTCCATTAAGATCATGATGGTGGTTATGTTCAGAAAACTAATTTTGCATGTTTGAGGTTAGATGTATCTAGTGCCAGGTAGCAGCTGATGTTTTCACTTCTGCAGTTTTGAGGTGAAGTACACAGTTTAGGTTTTTAACCCTTTCATTTACTCTTAAGTCCATCCTCATCAGTTCACTGAAATGTGGAACTGTGGGGTACCACTATGCAAGTCCTTAGAAACTAAGATTCTGAATGATTATTCAGTGTATTACATTAATTTTTTCCTCTGTGAAAAAGTAACTCCACCTGTGTGCATTTTCCTCCAAATAATTTGTTCTCACTTTGCAAGTCCTAGATTTGAAAAGCATATATAATTTAATATCGGTAGTCATACTGTCATTCATGCTATTAACAACCTGTAAGGCTGTAACATGGAAGACTTTCTATGACAAAAGATAAGCAACTGAAGCAGAGCTTACAATACAGTAGTGTAAAGCCTCCTCCTTCCTACTAGTAAACGTAGCCTGCTGTGTCTGTACCATCAGACTTCTGAATCAGGATAAAAGGAGATTCTCTCAAGAGATTAATCTGCCAAGTAGCTTTATCAAGCTTTAAAGCTGCCTGTATAATTGGCCCTACTAAGAAAAATTACCTTTTTTTCTTTTTAATTTACAGCTTTATAGTAACAGATTTTGCAAGAAACCACAGATCTGGAGTCTGTTGTCTTGAAACAAAGCTTTTCAGACCTGCTTTCTCAACTGCTATAGTAGTTACATCTTGTGTACTCATTTTATTTGCCCCCTGAGGTCACCAAAACCTTAGTGTGTCAATTTCCAAGATTATGGCTTGATATCCAAAGTTACCAAAGTATGCCCCATGCTATAACAAAGTCTCAGTTCTTAATTTCAGAGTTTCATAGCTATTAAAAAGCCCAAGTGAACACTTTATCAGCTAATAGATGCTAAAGAGAAGGAAGAAAGACTTGCAAGGTTGTTGAAATTCAGTTTATGCTTCCTCACTGCCATGCACTGACTGTTATGCTCATAGCCTTCCTCCAGAGTTGATTGTTTTCCTCCCACCCCTTACAAAGTTCAGATCTGCTTTTCTCACGTGTGGAAAAACGTCAGAAATAAACTAAGCTATGCAATCCAGATATTCTGTGCTGAGACATTCCAGAGACTTATATATAAGGACAGAGATCTCTGCGAGACACAATAAAGTCTACTTGGCATTACCAAGTATGATGGGGTGCAGTCGATTCTGTTTTCCCCTACCTTGGTGCATATGCAAGTGAAAGGTAACTGTAAATATGTTTTCTGTTCATCTAAATTTTGCCAAAGACCATGATACTGCATTTTTCTTGCCACAAGAGGGAGCCATTTAAATTCTTGTCGTTAAACAGGCAGTTGAAGAACGAAGGCAAACAAAATAATATCTTAATACATGCTTGGCCACGTTGGTGTCCTTTTATACCATTCGGTATAACCCCTTTAAATGGAGACGGCTTGTTTCTGAACACCAGATAATTTAATTTTACTCTTAAGTAATCCCAGCATGTGTAGCAAATGTTTTGGTTTTCTATGTGTCAGCTGTTATGCTGGTGGTGTACAGAATGCAGTTTGGAGCAAATGAGTGAGATGATGCTGTTTTAAAACGGTTTTAATACTGCACTTTAAGTGAAGATTTGATTTTTAACGAGTTGTTTTTAACAATTGCCAGCAGTCTTCTCAGGTTAAGCCTCAAATAATTCTCAAATCACACAAAGCTTCTGTTCCTTGGGTTATTAGCCTCTGTGTTTTCAGGTTCAGAGGAGGACACATCCTCCCTTCCACTGAAATAAGGATGAGCGGAAGCTGTGGACACATTCAATGTCAAAGACAACATTTGCCTCCAGGAAGGTTGGGAGTGAACAGTGCTGCAGCAGACCGCAAAGACACACAGTGCCTCTGCTGAGTCACCACCTCACTGCTGCCTGTGCTGACAGGTTGTCCTGGATCCCTGCCAGCTCCCCTTGCAATTCTGCAGGGTAGGCTATATACATCAGGATGAATGAAAGAAGAAAGTACAGTAGGAGGTGGTGGAGAAAAAGTAATGTCACTGGAAAAAAAAGCTCATCAGAATACTGCAAGACATATTTCCTGAGAAATCCTGGAGGCTCCAGGTTGCTTTTACTGTGAAAGTTTAAAACAGAATATGAGTGAAGATACACAGTAGTCTTGCTATGAAAGCACTTTTAGTTAGTTATGTGTATTGGCATAGAGATTAATATTATTTTGGCATCAATTCAGTGAGCCTTGCAATAACTGCTCTTGACAAGAATGCAAACTCACAGCTTGGTACTGCTGTAAACCAGCATTTTGAACCACTGTTTAGATCTGGCAGCTAGCAGCAGACTATTAATTTAAGGTGGCAATAGTACTTTACTGCAAGCCAAACTTATTTCATTCTGCTCCATTTTGATTATAGAGAAACCATCCTGCTCACATAAATTAGGGCTTGGAACACAGAATATCTGTGCTATTCTCCATTTAAATTACTTGTTAGTCCTGCAATTGTACAGGACTGTGATTTATGTAGGACCATTTGCTGTACCTACCAGTTACATTTGCCATAAACACATAATATTGCAAGTTGCATAGCTTACTTGGAAACACAACTGTTTATGTTCAAAGGAGTAGTGAGGCACAGTTCAACTGAATGTATTATCCCAGAAAGTTAGTCTTCCTGTAAGAATCTACTCCTCTAAGGGGCTGCTAGTGTGAACACCTCTCCAAATGTGTTTCCCCTATCAAAAGTAAAACATTTGAGTTACTATGTCCAATCCACTTTTACTTCCAGTAAGATAGTTTTTTGAGTCAAGTAATCTAGGTACAAGATTAACTTTTCTAGTTATGTTTTTTTTTGTCATTTATGGGTATCGTGCTTCTTTTAATCTGTCATTTTTTACCTTAAAACCTTCCCTGCATATGTACAAAATACAGCATACAGACAAGGAAGATAAAAGCATATACAGTCAAATGTGTGCTACTGGAGGCAATAAGTGCAAAAGAAAAAAAAAAAACAAAACAACTTTGGTCCAAGACAGAAAAATAAAAGCAGTTTAACAGCAAAGCTTTGTCCTAGCATATAGAACAATTCACATTCTGCTGTCACCAGATGTTAGGGTGATGGTCAGTACAAATAATGAAACAATATGCATTCAGCAAGTGTTGACTGATGACATTAACATTTCATCTGGTATATATGCCTTGGTTTCCTCCCCCAACACACAGTGCTGTGAGGGGGTGGAAAGCAGTGGCTCTGAGTCATTTCAGCTTCGGCTACAATGAGTCAGGAGGCAAGCAACTCAGTTTAATTCCTTCTCTCCTTTTTCCTCAGGGTCTTAAGCTGTGCAAGTTGGTCATATTCCTATTATCTGGTCTTTAGAAACAGAGACTTGCTGGCTATAACTTGACTGACAAGGCTCCTTTAGGAACAGGGTAAATCCGTTTT
Organism: Psilopsiagon aurifrons; assembly: GCA_025447955.1. Taxonomy (NCBI): domain Eukaryota; kingdom Metazoa; phylum Chordata; class Aves; order Psittaciformes; family Psittacidae; genus Psilopsiagon; species Psilopsiagon aurifrons. The sequence continues at coordinate 15,272 of JAOEHY010014044.1, read as the reverse complement.
TGTATTTTAACGTCCTGAGAGGAAGTAGTTTACATTTGCAGATAAACCATTCTCAAATAGTAACTTTTGTAGTCATTGCTGCTGTGAGAGTCCATAAATCTGAATATTTGGTATATGATTTAGGGTGAAAAATCCAATTTAGCAGCTTCTGTAAGAAACATCTCTTTTTGCATTTTTCTGGACATCCTAGCAAGCACAAAGTATTTAAAGAAACAAAAGCTGGGGTTAGCATACTTTAGTGCTGCCTCTAAGATATCTAACATTGACTTTGGACTTGTGTTCATATTTAAGGCTTTTCCCTCAGATGTACTTGGTTGTTTCCACTCCATATGTCTTCTAGTGCAACAGTACAGTAGGTTTCTGCTGTTGACTTCTAGCTAGTAACACAACCTGGTATATTCTCTATGTGCCATTCTCAGCTAACAGCTTCAGTGCCTAGAGCTGTGTAGCATTAGCACAGTCTGTTCTCAAGTAAGTTAGCTTTCCATCTACAAGCATGACTAATTCAGGTGCAGCACTGTGCTGACACAGCTCTACCATTTCTGGCTCTGTACACGCCACAGGTAGCACTGGCAATATATTCAGCTTTGTTTTCTGTCATCCCATTTCCATTCACCTGTCTTGATATTATAAACTACAGTAAACAAGTGCCACAGCAGCAAAATATGCCTAAAGCCCTGGTTGTAGCATATTTAAAGACAATAACACTGTTTAAGGCAGGTTATGCCCAGCATCAGCAAATAACCCTCTTCTCATCAGGATAGTGGTGGGAGAAGGTAGAACCTGACATCCCCCCTTGATGCAGACCTGCTGAAGTCCAGGGCTTGCTGCTGCTTTCACATCACAGCTGAATCTGCCCTTCATACAGTAACTGAAGTACTGCAGACTCCACTGGGAAGCTGTGAATGCAGCATGTCTAAAACACCAGGCCTTCACACTACAAGGGACTTAAATGCTTCCTCAGCTTCAAGGAGCAAACAAATTTCTTACTCATATTTTAGCTAACTTCAGTTCTCTAAGGCCCAAAACTTTTTGTACAGATATGCAAAATATATGTAAGTAATTTACACAGCTCTTGTATTAACACTAACAAAAAAACAAACCAAGCAAAAAAAACCCCCAAAACCAAACAATCAAACAAAAGGTTAATAGCCCCAAGAGGTAGTGAATGCTGCTTTCACAATAGTATTTTCTCTTTAGCATCATCACTGTTTCCTGTTGACACTTTGTAAAGTTAGGCTTTGCCTTTGCTGGTATGTACTACTTTCTGCAAACACCCATAACTTAGTTTCAGTATACTCATGAATATTGCTAATCACTGCATTTCATCATCTACTCGTAGCAGTAAGCCAGCTTTGCAAGCTACCAACTTCATTACCAGCACAATATGAACTTTTAAGTGTTGGTTTGCTGTATTTTTTTTTGTGGTGGTGGCTTTTTGTTCTGATGGTTGTGGGTTTTTGGGGGGATTTGGTGGGGTTTTTGGTTTATTTGGGGTTTTTTTTCCATAAAGTACTAGCAAAAAAAATACACATGCTTTGCCTCTGTCCTGAAAGCTAATGTTCCACCCCTGGTAGGGAATCACAGGTTTAACAGTTAGTATGAGCTAGCCAAGATGGCTTTAGAGAAAATACCTCTGTGTCCCCCCAAATTCCAAAATAAGAAAAAGCATTTAAAAAAAGACCTCCAGTTAGCAAAAAAAAAACCCCAATCAAACAACAGCCCACCAAAAAAAACCCTCACACCACTACCAAAAATCACTAAACAAATACTACCACACAAAAAGCCAAATAATGAAGAGTCTTATCAGGTATTGCATAGATACAACTCTCCACATCCCAGGAGATCAGTTTTCTAGTTTAAAGACCAGCAACTATCTTATGTTTATCATCAACACTTGCAATAAACAGCAAGACTCTCCAACTGTCATCATTGAACTACAGGACAGTAGTTCTCTCTTCACTTCTTTTGCTGCTGATTCTGTATTTACACCAAAAATACTTCCCGATAATTTTCTATTTTTAAGACATTTTTAAAGCTTAAAAACACTAGTTATAAAATAATTTCAGCAAACAAGACATTTTTATGTTATATCTAGAGCCAGTTGCTACAGTTCAGCCGCATAACCCATCTCTTACCATTCAGCTGCCTCACAGCTTAAGTATTTTTTTCATATTTCATAAAGAAGTCCAACCAGCACTCCATCTCAACACAACGCAGCTAGTACCACTACCAGTCAGCAGCTATTGCTTTCTTAGCAAAATGATAAATGCATCAGCTATTGTCAGACAAAGCTCTCAATTTTCCCACTGTGTTCTCAGAACAAAATTAAATAAAAGCTCTTACAAAATTAGACATCCCAGCAGATTAAAAGAACAAGCAACTCTAAATAAAAAATCTTACCATTGTAAAGCAGAAAAACTCCAACATGTACCAAAGCCTGCAACTCTATGAAAAAATCTATGTGACTTGTTCTTAACAGGCTTGTGCTCTTATGTAGATGTGCTCTTACCAAGGTGTCAGCATTGGCTAATGAGTTGCAGGGTCTCAGCTGTACCTCTCTGACCATTTAGCCCCTGCATTTCTGCTTCCAATTTTCAGCAGGTTTAACTGGGAAAAGCAGGTTTAAGGTTTTGAATTGTTGAGCAGGATGTAGCTTAAGGAATTTGTAGTGCCCCAAAAAATGTAGGATAACTTGCCATAGCTGCTTTTTTCCTGCATAATTTCCATATTTTCCCCTTACTTGTTCCTGGTTTTTTTGTTTACCCCATCTTCTTTTTGTTGCCTATTAGAAGAGATAACAAGTGCAGAATTTCCTCTGAAAAAGGAAGGGGGGAAGCTAGGCAGGGACCTCATCATAGAAAATGTACTTGTCAATATGCCAGTTGCAAGTCCTTTATTTGTTTTTGTTACACTGCCAGGACTAGCTTAAAGAATAGATGTACTTCTTATATTGGTTCTATCATTCAAATAGTTCTGTGACACTAGAGGGAACTAATTAAGGAAAAGGATAGTACTGAAAAGCAGTAAGTAGGGGACAGATGTTGCAAGTAGGACTTATAGGAACTCTTGCTGAACTACCACTTTTGCTATAATTAGACCATGGTGCATTATTCTCTTATGTTGATGTGCTCTTACCAAGGTGTCAGCATTGACTGATGAATTGCAGGGTCTCAGCTGTAAAGAAATAAATTTTGGATATTGCAAATGTATTCCAAACCCCACTTTTTAATGCAAACTGTTCAAAGTCTCAGTGTCTTTGGAATGTCTGTCTACCCATTTTAGCAGCTTAAATACACTATGTAAGCAATATGCTCAGTTTCTATCATCGGTCTTGTATAAAGCCCTCATGGTGTTGGTGCAGCCTACAGCATGGAATTTAAGCTAAAACATCAAACATCCTAAAATCAAATTCCCTTTTTCTAGAAAAGTTTGGATCTCTGATACCTTCTGCAAGGTTCTAGGAACATCAGTTGTAGGTTCAATATACATTTCAGGATCAGACTTCTATAAGCAAACTCATCACTCATCATTATGGGTTTTGCAGCAGTTTGTAGTTCCAGCAATATAATATGCATGAATTTTAAAACAAAACGAAACTGCAGTATATAGCAGCATGAATGACAGAGTCCTTGTATAATCACTGACTCCATCTCTTGTCTTTATTTCATTCTCAAATGTAATTCTCAGAGGTCAGCATTTTACAAGGACAGTTTTTACAGTTTTCGAAAAACTTAACCATGGTAATTTTTTCATTACTGTATCACCTCTGTGATATCTAAATGGAACAACATAGGGCTTAAGCATGGTGCCTCCTGACAGAATTCAAAATGCTAAAATTGTTTTCTGATGGCTTCCTGTAGTATTTTACTGAAAGTCATCCATGAACTTACTTCCCTGATCATCATCAAAACACTGCTGGGGTCAGACAAGGAAGGGATGTCCTCTGGAATGGTAAACTATATGGTGTAATTCATCCCTTAAATAGGTTACAGTCAGTGACTTAAGAAGTTGGCAAAACGTGAACTGCAGAAAGTCTGCCTAAAAGTGTTGTGGACATAGGATAGGGAGTTACTCAAAGCTTTGAGCAATTGCAGAAGTTGAGGGACTTAGGTACACATAAACAAGAAATTATTCCAAAGGTATTACTGCCACACAGAGAAATATTCGACCATGCGGATATTCCAGGGCTGATGTTCACATTCATGCAATGTCATAAGACATTCCAGAGAGATGCATTGAGTAGTGATAGGTAATTCCAGCATATTTTAAAATGCCATATGATATACCTTTTTGTATGTGAGCATCATGTTATGTTCAGTAATTATTTTAGTTGCCTAAGAATGTAGGCGCCTGTACTTTAGGATGTTGTAGCAAAAACTTTTGTTATGTGTAGAGACTCCTGTGACTTTCTGCTGACCAGCTAGCATTAAGCCATTGAATGAAATAGGCTGCGTTTTTTGTCATACACTATGGTTATATATAATTGTGGAATAACATTTCAGAAACCCTGTAGAAAAGCACTTGCTGTGTATGTCTGGTTAAAGAGTAGGTCAAGAGTATTTTTTGTTATTCAAAGAGAAGGACTGGTCCAAAAAGGCTGGTTTCCTAAGAAAAACATGTAAATTATCTTCTTAATACTATGCAGGCTTTTTACTAGGAAAGCACTGTTTACTGTTAGGGACCAAATTCGATGGAAACATCAATCGGGGTAATAACCAAGAATCCAAAGGAGAGTGATGGGGCTGAGAAGACTGCAGTGTCTTAATTGCCTTAATTGACTTATTAGTGACTAATTTCTTAAGTCAGAACTAAGGAGAACCTAAAGATTTAGACTTGCAGTTCAGATAGAAGTTGGAGGTAGAACAAAGTACCTGCTTGAAACTCATCTTTGTCATTTAAACTTTCAGAAGATTGCTATTCTCTAGTCCCCACCTTGCCCTGATGGTCTCCTGACTGCTAAGAGGTTTCTGGTAGCTGGTGCAGCCCAGCACTGCTGTCTGCATGGTGATTCTTGAACAGCAAAATATTCAAGATCTGTGGAATAGGCACTCTATGAAAAGCTCACCATTTACATAAATTTTCCTCTCAGTATTTCTTTTAATTTTGCCCAGCAGAGCAGGCAGGGACTCCTGTACAAAGCAGGCTTCATGCTCAGCCAGTTATGTGAGAGGCATTGCAAAATGATACAAAATTTGACCTGTAAACTTTGTAACAAGCTATTGTTTAACTTTGCCAATGTCTTCTCATATCTACCATTAATATACGAGCTTTGCTTTGTGATATGACTAATATATTTTTCCTCCTCTCCACTCCCATCACAACATTTCAGTTGACATTGTACGTAAAAGTTTTTT
>JAOEHY010014043.1:0-11846 GCA_025447955.1 Psilopsiagon aurifrons | reverse complement strand
TGGCTGCCCCATCCCTGCAGTGCTCAAGGCCAGGTTGGACACAGGGGCTTGGAGCAACTGCTCTATGGAAGGTGTCTCTCCTCATGGCAGGTCCCTTCTAACCCAACCACTTTGTGATTCCATGTTTACATGGAGGTGACATCCGCTCTATGTGGATACTGCCATCTTCTTCATACAAAGTAAACCAAACCCCACCAGACCCAGAGCTCCATCCTGCAATCCCTGCGGACATGGGCCCAATTCCCAGGCCAGGCTTCCTCTGAGAGTTTCTATTTCCACCAGCTATGTGTAGGTTGTTCAAATGTTAAATCTTAAAGTTTGTAAAAATGGAAGAAACAAATAAAAACCTCTTGAAGTTGTCAATGAGCCTTCACCGAACCAAAAACCATGGTCAAAGTGCATTATTTCAGGCTTCCCAGTCCTACAGTTCCTTTCCCATATCTAACAGTTCTTTCCAAAGCAGTTCCCTTGTTGAGCTCGAACGTAGAAATAACTACCAAAGAGTCATCGTTGGATGTTAATTCTCACAAGGTCCCACACCAACGGAAGACAAAGCCTTGGAACCAGCTCTTCTTCTTGAGCTCTTCAGCAGCTCTTTAGTTTAATCATTCGAATAGCATCTACCATTCCCCTCCTAAATGTGCTGGATAATAAACCAACCCACCAGGCTCTAACACCCAACCCACCAGGTTCTAACACAGCTATTCCCATTGCTTTAAAGGCTCCGATCGCTCTGAGTTGGGCCTTTAGGATACACTTGGCAATGGGCTTTCCCCACTAGGGAATGCCAAGAGGCTGTTATGCTAAAGAAGACTGGGTATTTTAGGGAAGGCAGGGCTAGTTATGTCCCTTTACCCTCAGCTGCAACAAAGGGTCATGCTCTTCTTTGAGAGATATCATAGTTACTATAGGAAAGCAATAAAAGTTGATGATTGCTGCCCAAACTAGCAGGAACAGGAGCGGATTGAGCGGATCCTTGGATCTAGGCCCAGCATTCAAGCCAAGCCAAGAGCAAAGCCAGGACTTGGGTTACTGCTCTGGGATGAGAAGCTGCAGCCGCCTGCGTGGGAGAAAGGTCAAGCACACTGGGCTCTGATAAAGCTCTGTAGTATTGGACTCTGGCCTTGGGTTTTAAACCCTTCTCAAGTACGAGCAGTTTAACTCCCATTATTCCTTGCCTGGCTCTGGACTGGTACTGCAGAGATCCCACAGCAGGGCTGTGACACCAGGCCTGAGCTGCTGTTTGACCTTTAAGTCATTTTAAGGGCTCGAGGGTGGGTTTGGATTTTGTTAAGCAGTTTTGACTCATTTAAAGCTCTTCTCCAAGGCAAACTTACTCAAGGTAAAACTGATTAATACACAGACAAGCACTGTTGGTAACTGCTGTTTCCTACGGGTCCTGAAGACTGCAGCTCAGTGGCCATGCTGAGATCTCCTGCCTCGTGCTCCCTACGAGGACACAGGCCGCACTCAACAGCTAGCACAGAGACAATGAAGCCATCCCGAATCTTCCTCCATCCCCTCTCCCCAAGAGAAGAACCTGAGTTGGTGCTAACCCCACGATGATGGAAGATGTCCATGCCCATGGCAGGGGGGTTGGAACTACGCCTTTAAGGTCCCTCCCAACCCAACCCATTCCGTGGTTCCCTGACTCTCCTGAGGACTGCAGCAGGATGGGACCAAAGGCCAATACATTACCTGCTGTTGGGAATTGTAGTCAAAGAGCCCCACAGTGGCTGCGGCCGAGTCCACAGGAACTTGAGTGCCCGAATAATCAAACTGAAGAGGCTCCATGCCAACGTGCTCCATGGGATCCAGAGGGACACTCTGGGACTCGATATTGGAGAAGTCCTCCACCGGCTTGGCACCATTAGTGCTTGCCAGCTGGGCTAAGCCCTCTGATCCATTCTGGTTTGGGCCCAGCAGATCGACCTCACTAGCAGAGTTCTGGCAATTCCCGGGTGTGCGGCTGCAAGGAGAGATCCATCCGTTTAATCACACGGCACTGATTCACAGCGAGATGCAAGTACTCACCACATCTGTCTGCAGATGGCATGATGGGGGGGGAGGAATAGAAGGACACTGAAATAGTTCCCTAAATGAGTTCTACAGAAGAATTTATGTGTTTAAACAAACAAACCCCCCCATCCCCCACCTCAAAGAGCTGGTGCAGTACAAATGTAAAACCAGCCAGGCTCTTTTTATTCCTCACTTGCCTGCCATTATAAGACAGGATTTCAGGAATGCCACAGCTCTTTGGGAATTCTGAACTACGTAACACCCTGGTGCTGCATCTCATTTGAAGCCTCTCTAAATGACCTAACACAGGCTTTGGGTGCCAGTGGGAACTGGTTCATCCCGAGGCAGAGATCAGCAGGTTCCCCTCCCAAGCGCTTGTTCTGCTTTTACGGCTTTCCTACATGTCAATGTGAGAGAGTGGGTAAGTGAGCAAGAGATACAAATGCACTGATTACAGCAAGTGCCACCATTTCAGGAGGTTTTAACCCCCTGAGAGCTACAAGGAACAAGCCATAACCCCAGCTACAACTTGGACTAGTACATAAGCATAGCCAAACTCTTCAGCTGATAGTTCCATAGGAAACCCACATACAGGAATTAAGGAAAGGTGTGAAACTAAAACAAGATCACAACAGACAGAATTAGAGCTCACAGATGTTACCCTCCACCTTCCCAGTGCTTCCCTGGGTGCATGAGAACATCCTTACAACACTGTGTCAAGGACTCAAAGGCTTTCTCATCACAGCAAGGAAAATCCTTCAAGGAATATTAAGTGTGTGTGTCCTGGGTTTGGCTGGGGAAGAGTTCATTTTCTTTGCAGTAGCTAGTACGGGACTTTGCTTGGGATTTGTGCTGGGAGCAGAGTTAGAATCATAGACTGGGGGAATGGGTTGGGTTGGGAGGGACCATAAGGCTGGAGCCCTGCTGTCCAGGAGACGGCTGAAGCCCTGCCTGTGATGGGAAGTGGTGCAGGAATTCCTTGCTTTGCTTTGCATGTGTGCTTTTGCTTTACCTGTTAAACAGCCTTGATCTCAACCCAGGAGTTTTCTCTTTTACACCTTTCTGATCCTCTCCTCATCCCACCAGGGAGGAGCAAGTGAGTGGTTACATGGGGCTTAGTCGCCAGTTGAGGTTGAACCACAGCTGATTAACCACTACCTAATGGTGCACGTACCTGAAGTCTTTGACATCTGCGTCGATCCCATTCTGCACAGGCAAACCATTGGTTTTATCCATCACATCCCCCTCCTCCTTCAGATCTCCTAATTTATCGCCATCAAATGTGCCCTTATTCTTCTTATCCCCTTTGTCATTCTCATCACTCTCTGCATCCCTTGGCCCCTGGGCAAAAGAGACAGTATTTGAATAAGCTTCGTTTTCCCATCAATTCTACTTCCATTCTGAGCTTGTAACAAGTCAAAGGAATGTGTCACCATCCACTAAGTCACTTGCAAACATTAGTTCCTTCGAGTAGAAATGGAAAAATGGCAAAATAGTCCAACATAATGGAAGAAAGAAGGGAATCGGCTCTCATTCTCTCAGGTTTTATTCACTCAGTTTCTTCCATTTAGCAAGTCAGTGTCTGCTTCCAAATGCTAAAAATCCCACCCTAAAAGAATGTTAACGAATACTTCAACAAACCCTCTTTCAAGATGGGGTTTGGGCACTTCTAAGTTAACTCAGGGACTTCTCAACATGAGAGCAGGTAGTGAAAGGGTACAAAACAGAGCCTCTCAAAGTCACTGTCTCAGTGGCTGGAGAAGCCCATGTGTAGGAGCAGAATGGGATCACCTCAGCACTGAGATTTGCACAGTGCATCCCAAGGCTGATTTAAGAGCATTCAAATCAATCACTAGGTTGGTCACCGGTTCATAGAGCCCTAAAGCACATTTTGGAGGGGGGAAAGGAGCAAAAAGGAAAATAAAGGAGAAAATAAAACGGGATTTCTGTGCTGTTGAGCATCTGATGGGTGATTTTACATATTTTACATCTGCAGCGTTCCTGCCCTTAATGTCGATATTTTCTTTCACTTGGGAGAAGAATCAAGGGGGATTATGCCAGAGGCACACTTGTGAACACCAAAAGGGAGAGGAAACCCAACATAATATATGATAAAAACCAGCAAGGGGCATATAAACATATTTATCAGAATGGCTTTGGTGCTGTCACACAGACATTAAACCCTTCATCTGAGGGCAATCTGCTCTGTATGTAACAGGGCAGAGGAACCCTGTACTGACTGAATCCTTTTTCCATCTTAAATTGGAGGGGGGATTTTTGCCTCCAATATTTAGGAAAAAAATGATTGGTTTAAAAGTTATTCTCTTCTGATGATGCTTCTTAAAGCAAATCAACTCATGCTTCTTTAAAGGCAGACTTGGCAACGCCAATTGGAACTACAGATGCGGAGCCCAGTTCTCCCCCTCACAATGGGATATTCCCTGGGGAGACCCCTGGCTGCAGAACTGGTGACCTGACCATCAATGCGATGGAGCAGACACCTCTCTAAGCCCCAATTCGGATGATAAATTGGCTCCTTCCACTGCTTGTCCATTTCTCAAACCCCATCTCTTAGGCTCGGGGTTCAACAAGGTTATCGGGCGCCCAGTAATGAGGTACAAGATAAAGAGGATGGATGAAGGAAACCACAAATCAGCTCCCTGAAGAGCTGAGCAGTCCCACAGTGACAAACCTACTCTACTCTTGTGCTTTGTGACAACCTCTGGTCGAGCCGTGGCTGAGGAGGTGGCGATGCAGCCCCTACTTCCCCACAACAGCAATGGGGCCTGATTGTGCCTCCTTTCCCCATCCCATGAAGCACAGTGACTACCACCACTTCTCCATGGGAAATATGCCCTTTAAAGCATTCCCAATTGGAGTGGCTTCGGTAGCTACATTATGTTTCTAGCATCATTACATGGAGCTTTTTGTTCTTCACCAGCAACAAAGCAGCCACACGTTCATTCAGAACCACAGGCAGATGTGCACATTCCTCCCACCATGAGCTCAGGGTCACTGCTGGTGGGGTGATCCAAAGAACCAGGGAGCATCAGGAACCTTCACACCCATTCCAACCCTGCATCCCAAGTCAACAGCAATGGGTAAAACCTGCCTTTTTTAAGACAGCGAGCTAAACAAGAGCAAATTAAAGAAGGAACATCTGCCTTTAGGGATGGATTAACAACCAATCAAACCAAGCAGCAAATGAAGAAAGGAACGTAACAGGAACTCAGATGTCAGGATCAGGCACACTTACAAATCCTCCTTTCCTTAGGCAGGAATCTCCAGGAGATGAGCTCAACACATACTCCACCATGCTAACTCCAAGTCCTCCACTCTCTGACCGTGGTGAAAGCACTGAGTTGACTTCACTATTCACATGAAACCCCTGACCAGGTCTTCTCTGCACCATAATTGGTTGGGAAACAGAGTGATCTGGAACAAAAACATGGATAATGCTTATAAGTAGATCCAACTATTGACAGGAGGCAAGTCATCAAATAATTACTCTCTAGGGTCTGAATTGCACTACGAAGTGCCAATGTTTTGACTCTGATGATGCCCATTAGACAAAGCAGGATGGCTGCTTGTTTTTTAACTACTAGACCCTGGAAACCTACAGCCAGAGACTAAAATCAGAGCATTTCAGAGACTTAAGTCTCTGCAGTTAAAACCAGGTTGCAGTTAAAACCAGGAAGCTGCAGGGCTTCGTTTTAGTACAACTCTTGCATTGGTACAATGAAAAAACAATCAGTTTTGGTTTGTCATTTCAAACATCATCCTACCGTTACCCCAGCTCTCTTGCTCAGATGAAGTGCCTTACTCATGCCATGATCAGATCTTCTAGATGCTGTTTCCTCAACAAAATGTTGATGAGAACTTCATTTCCTCTTCTCCATCCCCTGTTCTCCTGCATCAGCCCAATTTATCACCCCTGCCAAGGAGTGATGGCTCCAAGTCCTCTGCAAGAACTGGCTGGGCAGGAGAAGGGACCTGCATCCAGCAAGGAAGGGGAGCAGCTCTGCTCCTGCCTGCTGGGGCTGGCAATGCTCAGAAGCAAAAATAACAGGCAGCAGATACAGCAGTTGCCAGGGGATGGTGGAAGGGACATGCAATGATATTGATACTGAGCTGCCTTATAAAGCAGGCAGAAGCTGTGGAGAAGTAATTCTGTTCTGTTATTGGTCCTGGCTATGCTTCCCTGTCCTGCCCCTCAAGCCAGCACAAGCATCTAAAGAGGACTAAGGGAGACTTTTGGGGGATAAGGCTAACCAAGAAAAGAGAAAAGCTGGTTTTAACAGGCCAATTCTCCAGCAGTTTTCATTGTGCTGCTGCATAACCACTGAGAGCACCAGGAACAGTGATTTTTTTCTTACAAAACTCCAGGTATCATTCGACTGAAGAAGAGAGGGCTCCTGAAGGGGAGACCTCAGAGCAGCTCCAGTGCCTAAAGGGGCTACAAGAAACCTGAAGTGGGGCTTTGGGCAAGGGCCTGTAGGGACAGGACAGGGGAATGGCTTTAACTGCCAGAGGGGAGGCTGAGATGAGCTCTGAGGCAGAAGCTGCTCCCTGTGAGGGTGCTGAGGCGCTGGCACAGGGGGCCCAAAGAAGCTGTGGCTGCCCCATCCCTGGCAGTGCTCAAGGCCAGGTTGGACACAGGGGCTTGGAGCAACTGCTCCAGCGGAAGGTGTCCCTGCCCGTGGCAGGGGATGGAGCTGGAGGAGCTTTAAGGTCCCTTCCAACCCAAACCATTCCATGATTCTCAGATTAGGTCCACTGTTCCTGGAACAAACTCCTCCTCTGGCCAGAGCCACTTCCACAGCCACCTCCATGTTGTACTCCTCACTTTGGGGCAGGGACCTTGAGGATCTGCTCAGCCTTTGGCTCTTCTCTCCAGTTTAGATGAGCAAAAAGGGAAACTCTGACTTCCCTGACTCACCAGTGTGGGCCATGGCTCAGCAATGGAGGCTGTGGAGGTGCACAGGAATAATTGGGAATAAACAAAGGAAGAGATGAGACCAAAGGTTTTGACTCATGGAGATTTGGGATCAGCCAGTGTAGGAGTCACCCCCTCCAGACCTCCACCCGCCTGTGCGGTGGGGGGGGGGGGTGTCTATTTTCTTGTTCTTGAGGTTTTTTTACTCATCTTGTTCTCTAACACCTTTGTTTGAAGTTCATCCCAAGGCAGAAAATACATCAGAAAGTTGAAATTGAAATGTTAAGGGTAATCTACAGTTCTGAAGCAGGTAACAGGGTGCACATATTCACATTCAACAATCCTTTAATACCTATGGATATGTTTTAATCACAAACCAACGTGGGGGTTTCTAGGACATAAAGCAGATGTCTTTGAAAGCAGAGTTGCACATCTGTGTTCAACTCCAACTAAATCAAATAAATAATGGAGCTACCTGATGTTCCCCAAGCACTGTCTCTCCACTGATCTCCCAGAAATATCCCTTTTGGTCCATCTTTGCTGGAATCATCAGATTCCCAAAACTTTTTACCCGGCAACAGCTGCTGCAATTAAAGAAACACAACAAAAAAAGAACACAAAACAAAACAAAGCATGATTAAAAGAAGTAGAAAATGCAAACAGAAACCATAAGCGTCTCCCTGGGGAACATGGATCAATCATTCAGCACCAACTGAGACATGCTTCATCATCGAAACACTGATACCCTCCTCTGGAGCCACCCAGCATCGAGGTTCCGCTCGCATCCCCACATCCCTCTTGCATTCTGAAGTGCTTTATGAAGCCCACATGTGGAAGCACACACATACCGCTGACACTGTCCATACCCTCCATACTCAAGAGCTACTTGCAAATACTGGCAGGAAAAAACAAACCCTGTTCTGATCAGAGAATTCTCAGGTGCTGTGGTTTAACCCCCTTCTTTCTATCTTGGCCAAGACCAGGACATTTTGCCTTCCACCTGAGCTGGAATGTGCCTCAATTGCCAACATTTCTAGCACTGATTCTTGCTGTCAAATACGGAGAACACAGCTCAAGAAGTGCCAAGAGCTCTCACTTCTCTCCCGCTCAATGTCTGCTGAGGGCTCTCCATGCTGGGAAGCTTTGCTGTAAGCACTAGGAAGAGTGAACAGTTCTAGGCCAATGCCCGTGCTGTTCCTATGGGATGAAAGGCAAACACGGAGATGCACTTAATGAGAACAAGACAAAGTCACTCTGGCTTGGATGAATCCCAGGAAGATGGTTCTGAACCTCAGAAGATGGCACAAACAACAACATAACCTATTGAGATGTGTTTCTAAAACACCAGCTTCATCAAGGCAGCACGTGCTGTGTGGTACCTACATACAGCAAAGGGTATTCCGAGCCCCCAAGTGCCTTAAATGTCAAGCCCATGATCTCCAGATGAAACCTTGTGCTGAATGAGATGTGTGCAATTCCGATGGAAAACAGCAGCACAACCACAGCACATGAACCAAATGAATGAGCCTTGCCCGATGTCAGACTAAAACTAAAGGAACTGGAAGATTAACAACTCCTTGTGTCTGTCTCAAATGATCACAGAATGAGACTCATCGGCTCAGGCCACGGCTCTGTGCCTCAGAAGTGTTGGTAACTTTACCCTGCAGCAGCTCACCTACACAAGTTCAGGCTATGGCAACCACAGCAAACGGGCTGCTGGATGAAGACAAAGCAAGCAGATACGATCCAAGAGCTCTGGTTGAAGGCAGACAGGAGAGTTGTGCTCACCCTGTACTCGTTAATGTAAGGAAGATCTATTTACTCGGAAGTATATCACAAAGCAGGTCTCCATGTACAGGATTAAACCTGGTTCAGGTTTGGGTTTAAGGCCAGGTTACACAGAACACAGGCAGCACAAAGAAAGCAACATCAATTTCAGGCCACACCTGAAGAGCAGAATTCCTTTCAAAACCTAAAACCACCAAAAAAACCCAAAACCACTGTCCTGAGCTCAGCTGTAGCAGTCATTTTTCTCCTTCTAAGTAGCTGATGCAGTGCTGTGGTTTCAACTTCAGTCCAAAACCAATGCTGATAACACGCCGGTGTTCAGTATATTTACTCCTATCAAGGACCTTCTCAGTTTCACGCTCTGCAGCGAGGAAGTACAGGAGAGAGGAAGTATGGAACAGAGGATACATAGGAAGAATGCATGGGAAGCTGGCAGGAAGCAGAGACCTGACCTTGGATCATCTTCAGGACTCTTTGCTGGACCTTCTCCAGCCTGTCCACAACTTCTTTGCAGAGCAGGACCAAAACTGAACCCAGTATTGCAGGTGTGGCCTGAGAAGCACTGAGTAGAGCGGGACAACACCTTTATCTCTGCTGGTGATGCCTTTATTGACATTCCTCAGCATCCTGGTGGCTTTCCTTACCACAGCTGCATGCTGGTCACTCTCATTGAGCTTTCCATCTTGCTGCTTCAAGCCAGGCAGATCCCAGCCTATGCTGCACTCTGGGATTATGCTTTCCCACTTCCAAGACCTGACACAACACACCCACGGGCATCCCTGGCCACGGTAAGAACAGGGATACCTAAAGCAGGACTGCCAACACGGGGTGCTGCATCTCCCACAGCGCTTTCAGATCTCTATTATAGTAACATTAGACACTCAAGGTGTGGAAAGGGACATCCATAGACATGAGGCACGAGGTTCAGACCCAGCTCATGTAGATCTGCACAAATCAGGAGTACCTGGGAGATAAGGCCAACCAACACTTCACCTGAATACGTGTGTCCAAAGCACAGCAACAAGTTGTGTTAGGAAGTGGAATACACAGGGTGAGCTGCTCTTTGTATTCTGGGGGCTCATTTCAATAAATGCTTCTATTTTCCTGACCATGCAAACAGGGTCACTACGACAGAAGACCATCTCCTACAGCTGGTGGCTGCCATTAAACTCATTTAGCCTGGTTTTGATTCACCCAGACCTTTTCTTATGGGGGAAAACACATCCACTTACCAGCAGGATCCTGAGGAACTGCCTCCAAACACCTCGCTATGGCTTTGCAGTGAATCACAGACCAGAACTAGAAAAATCCCAACTACTCCCTATCCTATGCACACACACCCTTACTGCACAAACAACAACTCTGTTGCCTCCAGTTTAATCTTTTCCACCCTGGAAGCATAAAGATCCCAACTGGAGGCTCTGTAACATCAGCAGAAAGAAAGAGAATACAAGTGTTTCTTTTCCACACAGATCCCAGCTGTATTTAGATACTGGGGAAGTGGAAAACCAAATGCCAGTATTAACAGATGGCACTGGAGCCCTTGTGCTGTCAAGCTCTGCTCCAACCCGAACTAGAAGGTGAGCAAACAGCAACCACCTGAATTACTAGTGCCTCCTGACCAGGAGATGAAGATTTCCTCAGGGAAAGTTGCCAGCTCCAATAGAAGGAGGGGACAAAATGGTGTTCTAAGTGAATCTCATCTAGCTCTTCAGGTGGGAAATGAAAGAAGGAACATGCAGCAGCTTGGAACTGGACCAGTTTCATTGTTCCCAGTTGTTACTAAAACTGACCCTATCTAGTATGAAAATAATCCTTCTGAGCCCTCTTAGAAAGGACTTAGAGTTAGGCCAATATTCAATACACCCGAGTGGGGAGGAGGGGCTGACATGCACATTCACAAAAGCAATTCTACAACCCACAAGTACAGAGCCTGTGCTTGTAGATCCCACCGCAATGGGATTAGGAATTAGCCAAACGAAGTGAACTGATCCCCTAAAGACAAGGCAACCATGAAGATAAGAGGAGCCATCTGTGCCCCTGCAAAGCTCCATTCATCTGCAGCAACAGGTAGGAGGAGGAGCATGCATTTACATATCAGATTTGGGCAGTGCTGCAGGTTTACAAACAATGAGATGTTATCTGCTCCCCAAAATATGTTGCCTTGCATGTGATAAACAAGACAGGGAGGCTGAGCACACCATGAGCAATGGAGAGGCAACCCCAAGGGGGACTTCTGCTGGCTCAGGGAGTTCACCTGGTTTCTGACAGAAACCAAGGGGCAGCATCCTGCTCCCAGGTCAGGCAATCCCCAGCTCAGACACAGGCTGGGGGAGACTGGATGGAACAGCCTGAGGAGAAAGACTTGGGGTGCTGGTCAATGAGAAGCTCCCCATGACCCGGCTTCAGTGTGTGCTTGAGCCCAGAACCCCCCCAGGTGCACTAACACCCACAGGGGCAGCACTAGAGAGTGAGAAACGTGCTCAGCAGGTGAAGTGGAAAATACTTCTTGCAGCATTTCAAGTGCATGGTGATGTTCACCATTACCCCTGATATTCATCCTGCAAAATGCTGGATCCAATCCCTTCCATGGTTGAAGGGAAGTACCTACCAGTTGCCTTCTGTCTCCCTGTTCTCCTCCTCCCACCCTCCTGGGTTAAGTTACAGCTGCTCCTGTACTGTAGACCAAGGCTTATCTCACAGCATCACCCACCACCAAATCAAGAATGTTGCTGCAGTTCGAAGTGCTGTAACTCACTGATGACAAAAAAACCTCTCCCAGCTGCTGCAGTAGCCATGAGCCCCCAGAGACACTGCACCAGAGTGTTCAGTGCTGCAAAGCCGCAGATAAAGCAGATTTACGTGAAGAAGAACAGATGCTCAGAGACCAGAGGAGGCCACAGAGATGCTGCGAGGGTTGGAGCAGCTCTGCTCTGGAGCCAGGCTAAGAGCTGGGCTGGGGCAGCCTGGAGAGGAGAAGGGTCCTGAAGGGGAGACCTCAGAGCAGCTCCAGTGCCTGAAGGGGATGCAGGAAACCTGGAGAGGGGCTCTGGACAAGGGATGGAGGGACAGGACAGGGGAATGGCTTTAACTGCCAGAGGGG
>JAOEHY010014042.1:0-89770 GCA_025447955.1 Psilopsiagon aurifrons | reverse complement strand
GCAGAGCATGAGGCTCAGAAAGTCCTTGGCCAGACCAAAATGTACTAAGCCATAACTAAAACATTGGTGTTATCAGCGCTGTTCTCAGGCCACAGGTCAAAAACACAGTGCTGCACCAACTACTAAGAAGGAGAAAAATGACTGCTACTGCTGAACCCATGACACCGTCCCACATGAGCTTTCCTCCGTCTGATGCAATCCTGCAGCAAAAGCCTTGGTGTCCCAGACCCACGCCTTCTCAAGCACCCTGTCAGCATTGCATCTGCATTGTCCAGACTTAGAAAGGGGCAGGGAGGGGACAGAATATGGTCACTTGGTCGCTATCAATGGCATATTTTCCAAAACCTTGATCAAGAATGGGGAGCTTCTCCTGGGGAAAAAAAGCACATCTCTAGCACGAAAATAATTCTCGTGCTAAATGTCATGTCCTGTGCCAGCAATATTGATGTTATTCTGACAATTTTAGTTATTTTTTGAGTCCTTATAATCAGACAAAGTTAAAAATTTTGACTAAAAATGCAAAAAGGAAAAAAGATAAATTCACATTGGGGCATACACTTCCACTCAAAATGTCACGGCTTTGAAAAGTTAAAAAATAGTGAAAAAGAAAAAATGTGTGAAAATAGGTCTTATAATAAGAAATGGCAAGTAGCCCATGCCACCACAACAGAATCAAACATCCTTCCTATGTGTTAAAAAGGCTCTTTTCAAAAGGGCTGGAGAAACTGTCCTGAGGAGAAAACCCATGCTATTTAAGTAGTCATCCACCATTTTCTCTGTCTCATGTAGTTTGCCCTCCCAGCAGAATGGCACTTAATTTCTTGTGCTGACTGGAAGGAGCCCAGAAATTGATGAAAAGCACCAAGTCTATGGAGTCACAGAACTTCTCCCACATGTTCTTGCACAGATCATAGAATATACACAGGACTGCAATCTTCTATTCAGATAAACTCAGCAGTTGTGTCACATCTTTTGGGAGCACCACTTAATGCAAAAAAAGCCCCAGGATAACGTGGGGTCATGGCTGTCTACTTATCTCCAACATGGCCTTAAGATACAAATACTTTGTAATAAACCCCAGCTGGAATTAGCTATAAATAATAAAATCCAGCAAAAGCTGTCAATACTTTCATACATTGGTATTCTGATAATGTCAAAGTAAATGAGATATCTACAATTGCCAGAAGTGGACTATAACTCCAAGTAGTCAACTTCCACTTACAACAAAACTGTAAAAGAAAATGAAACTAGATGACAAGGAAGTCTCCTGTGCTTTGGACAGGCACTACAGCTGAGATATCATCATTATGGACAGCCTAGTTCACTTGAAGTCAGTTTCTTTTATTTACAGATGTCATATTTCAAAGTGAGAAAGTAAGTGGTTTTGCCGCTAGCTTTTGTCAAAATTTTCTTCTTTGAAAAAACCACACCTCACCTCCTCAAGGTACATTTCCCTTCATCTTTCTATCTATACAGAACTCCCTCTACCCAGAATGTTTCATTATTTTTATGACCATTCTGCTTCATTTAAGAAGTGATGAACTATTAGGAATACTTGCAAGAAGTTATCATAAAACTAGTATTGTCAGTGCCATGGTGTTGCATGCTAAATTTTGACATGATACCAGTGAATGCAGAAACATCTGAAACACAGAGGTGATTTAGGGCTTGGAATCATCCTGCAATCTGCCACAATCTCACATTTCACACTACAGAGATTCCCAAATGGGACAGAAGTTATTGTATCTAAACTCTTTCTCTGTAAATAGCTGAACAAAAAAGTCATAATCCTAAGGATTCTAAAGTGCTTTTAAGAGTAGATGTTGCATAGGAAGTAAAGAGAAACGTAGTCATAATTGTGGTATAGTCCATTTTCTTTTTTTCTGACAGCATACTATAATAATTAAAGATGTAGAATAGCTCACTTTGTTAAAAGTTATCCTCTCTACCACTCAGAAATAGTTGGGTCTTAATTTGTGTTCTGTATCTTACGTATTAATGTAATTTACTCATTCAATCACATCAGAGCAGTTTGCTTCAAGTATAGCAAGACAATAAAAACAGTTTTATAAGACAGAATTTTATACCCTTTTTTTCATAGGCTGCTGTAGAATTAGCTCTGCAGGTAGGTATGCCCGGCTGAATCTGCACATCTATGAGCCCAGGAATAAGGCCTTTGAAACCAGATATCAGAATTAGGAATCCAAAGCACAGTTGAAGAAGAAATGAACTAAATCCAGGCTCTTAAATCACTTGGACATTTCTGAAATTTTTATGCAAAATCTCAATTTAAAAAGAGTATAAAAAGCATGTTTATGAGTGAAGGATTCCTATGTTAAAATCTAAAGTAAAAGAGCATTATCCCACATAAAAGTACAACCAGTCACTATGAATCTCTGTAAGAATACCATGCAATTGAAAGGTTTTTCTTAATTCATTTTCTTCTTTCCCCACTCAAACCCAAATAAAAACCCCCATTCACTTAAGAAGCAATTGTCTGTAGACCTTTGAAGCCAAGGAGGGTGACAGCAAGGGCAAGAGGCTTACTTCGAGGGTCACATTTCATTTGCATAAGCAAGTAACCATAGGGCACTGTGGAATGTCTGTAAATGGATTTCATTACAGAAATTCAGCTTAAAGGGACTATAAATAATCCTCTGACAAACATTGTATATTGCTTCAAGTTCTTCTGTAATAAAAATATTTTAGTAACACAACAATCCGTGAAAGCAGGAAATGAAACAAGAGGAGATGCACATCTTCCCTTTTCCTCTCTAAGGGCAACATTATATTGTAATATGCTTTAGAGGAAAAACGTGATATTCATATTATTTTAGCAAAGTAATCCCACAAAAACAAGGTTATATGATTCCATATAGGCAAGACAGGGTAGCTAAACAAATACCCAGATCTTTACTAGCTCTTCTCCCTGGAGATTGTCTGTCCAGCAGGACAGTTGTGCAGGCTGCATGGTATTCTGCCCAAAGGAACATCTCCAAATATATTTGTGTGTGTAAATCTTCTTTGGATTAATTTTAGTGGAGAAGCCATTTACAGTACAGATTTTAATGGATTTACCTTTTTTGACCATGTGAAGAAACAGTAACTGTCTTAAGGCTCCAGTTCAACCA
The DNA here is from genome assembly GCA_025447955.1 of Psilopsiagon aurifrons. NCBI lineage: Eukaryota > Metazoa > Chordata > Aves > Psittaciformes > Psittacidae > Psilopsiagon > Psilopsiagon aurifrons. The sequence continues at coordinate 86,639 of JAOEHY010014042.1, read as the reverse complement.
AAGCATTTAAGCAACTCACTGATTTGGTGCACATTTAACTCCTATTTACTTCAGTATGACCTAGACATATGGTCAAAAGCTTTCCCAAATGAGGAGGTATGTACTGACATACTTAGGAGTTGGTACATATTTAGAGATTTGATACATTAGTCCCCAGCACTGTGGGGTATCCAAAGCTAGATGCAGCTTGGTGGACAGCAGATCACTTGTCTCATTTCGCTCTATGCTCTGGACTTCTGTGAGGGTCAGAAAGTCACTGGAGCTTTTGCGGTTTTCATCTGTGTAGAAATAAGTCCTCGGCAGTATCCCTTTAAATAGAATTGGCTTTCCATCTTCAGAGAGGTGTTTGAATATGATCTCATCAGGACTTCATCCCCCTTGAGGTACTAGCAAGGTACAGCCCTATTCTGGGGGGCACGGAAGCTCTCTTCTGCCCTGGCAGTCACCTCTGCAGGGGAGTTTTGGCAGTGTCCCAGTCTGGTAGAAAAGGCCTCACCGAGTAGTCTGTCTTTATTGTTTCCAAAAATATATTTGCAAAGAAAAGAAAAATGTGGAGATACTCCGCAAAAGGAAGGAAAAAGTGGGCCTTTAATGCAGTAATTTAATTTCCCTTTATGTTAGTTTTTGCTTCATCTTGTTTACCTTTGTAATAACTACAATTGTTCTCACACTGGCATTACTGTTTTCTCTGGAATAGATGTGCTCACAGTGAAAAATCCAATTGAATCAGAGCATGTAACGAGAAAATGTAATCCACCGTTATTAAAAAAGACAGCTTACCTTTATCTGGGTGTTAAATAGTACAAATCCACGAGAGTCAGTGAATGTTTTGAAGTGAAAATGAGGGCATTATGAAGGCTGAAGTGGATTTGTCACTGAATTATATGTATTACCTCAGAAATGGCCTAATATATGGTTGGGGAAACCAAGTGTTCAGCTGTGGGAGAACAGAAAAAAAGTCTTTTTGCTTGTTTTCCACATTTTCAGAGACACTGAATAAAATTTTAAGAATCAGGCTATTTTTGTGGAAAATTGTGAGATGAAAAAGAAGGCTGATTCTAAACAGAAATCACAGTTGTTCCACTATTTCTAGCTGAATGCTGCTTCTGACTGCGTATCAGGAAATGGGAACCAACTTGCTGTATGTGAAGATAGACAGCACAGTCACAGGTACCAGCATGGAACAGCAAGTTCAGCAAGGCATTCCTTGCCCCTAGATCTCCAGGCAACTTGGGCAAATCCCTCTTCTTCAGTCTCCACCATGAATGAGGTAGTACGAGTTACTCATCTTTATGACGAACTTCAAGGACTACACAAGAAAGCTGCAGGGATGCTGATTGTAGTACTTTGTGCATCTGCCACTCTGAAAGAAGTTGCTGTCAACAGCTGAACAGACTTACTGCATCTCCAAGCATAAAAATCTAGCATACTTATTCCTACTCTGAGGTTGTTTGTATTAGAAGAGTGTGAAGCACTTGTAGCAAACTAAGAAGAAAACAAAACGACTTTCAGAGAAAGTGATTTAGGAATTTTGGGGCAAAATTCTGTACTATTACATCTCCACATCTATTGGCAAAGTAGTGGTAAATTTGCCATGATGCCTGTGGACCCCTACTGTCTAGGTTCAAAACTAACTCTTTGTTAATTCACAGTTTACCAAACTTTTTTTCACCCACTGTCCTCAAATGAGGTGGCCTCACTCAAAATAATTGATGGATGTAGGAAAATATGTATGCATTGTTTAGTTTCTCTACATATAAGGATTATACACCACGCTTACACAAGGAGAGACCTCTTACTCCCAACCTAAATTACTCAGTACCTGGGCTGACTAGCAAGGGATGAACTTATAGCAATAATAATAATATTCAAAGAAAATAGATCGCGTGGTTCTACAGTTAAGCACTCACAGACTAGAAACAGCTGATACTTCAAGAGTGAATGAAATTTAGGTCTCCTAGATCGAGAAAGAGCAACTTAACACTGGATTTTGCTTAGGACAGGGAAGAAGAATATGCTCAGGACTGAGTGGGAAAAATTCTCTTTACTGCAGGAAACCTCATTTCTCGTCTCCAAGATCTTTAATTGTAATCTCTTTTCCTCTCAAAAGACTGTTTTTCTGCTAATGCATTATCCCTGTTCCTGGCAAAGATCAATATAGGATAAAGATCTATAGAAATTTCTTCAATAGAAGGCAATTTTTGAAGGTAGAAATGGATTTCACATTGACAAGAATGAATGCTAATTAAAATATTAAAATTTCTATTACAGCACATATATTCTACAATTCATTTCTATAATTGATCTAAAAAAAAGGTACTCCAAGTAGTGACAAGATTCCCCCAAATCTTTAAGGTTTTTTTTACAGATTATTCTAAACTTTTTGATCATTTAACAAAGGAAAAGAATGTAGAAATCTTAGGTTCCCTGTGTGACCACAGGGTAACCTAAATGAATTTATGATTATCTGAAGTAGCTCTTTCTCAATAGAGAATAGATGGTTGTAGCCAACTAGGGGGCACAACACTTGCCAGTATTTGGGTGTGAAGTATCTTTTTGACCTCTGAAACAAGGTGTATCATGTATCCTTTTTCCTTACCACGGTAGAGAGAGACAAGTGTGTGCATGACTCAGAAGTTAGTGAGAGAATTCTTTCATAAAAAGGCAAAATAACCAACCAATGCATGTTGGTGCTCCTGAATCTATTTACAATCTTCTAGGGACATGACCATCTGTGCTGTCAAAAGGCAGCTCAGACAACTTGGCCTTGATGGATCTAGCACTGCATTTGATGCACCACAATGCACCACCTAGTCTCCCTCTTTCAAGAACTATTTCATTTGGTTACCACTGTCTGTGAATCAGGAAGTGTACACGGCACACACATCTGGAAAGAGAATAAAGTAAATCAAATTATTCTTGAAAGAAGATGGCAATAGTGAAGCTGGGGATCTCTGATTTAGAGAACTGGAAAAAATTGAGAAAGGGTGCAGAGCTGATGCGATCAAAGAAATGGTTTTGTTAAACCCTGATCAGCTCATGGGCCATTTAGAAAATCAGGCAAATAGTGGTCAAGTGTTCGCAATGAATTATTCACCCTGTTCTATTGGAACACACGATCCCAGAATGCTAAATTAGGAGTTAATCAGAATATAGTCTCTCACTCCTCCTGTTTGGCATTGACACTGACCTTATTGTTAGAGAAACTGTATATGGATACAACACAGAAATAGCAAAGCTTAAGTAGCATACAAAAATGTTTAGGTTTTAGCTGGCAACATATCTCCTATAAGTAGCAATCATCAGATAAACAATCAAAAAACTTTGTAATATTTAAAGAAAGATGTGGTTTATATTAATTATGAAAAAGACAAATTCAACAAAGTTAGCAATTCCTCTTCCAGGCATTTGGTATAAACGCCAGTACACTGGAGGTAGTAAATCCAATTACATTCTTACTAATGGAAAATAAATAGAAAAATATGTAATTAATCTGCCAGGTGAAAATAATCAGAGAATTCAACAACTATTTACTATCAGAAATCATCTAAGAGAAAGATAGGGCTATCTCATATAACACTAAAATCATCTGCCATGGCAGTCTGGGTGGCTAAGCAGACCCTTCATTGATCAGGTTGCATAATGGGGAAACTAGTGGGACCTAATAACACACAGGATTTGCAAAGCACAGGTCCAGGGCACACAGACTAGCAGAGCATTATTTATGCCCTAAGAAGTGCTGGACTGTCTCAGAAGTATCCAGCGTCATATACTAGGAGTCCCTCAATACAATTCCTTCATGTAACTCTGGTGGAAACTACACAAGGTAGGTATACAACGTACATAAGATGATGCTTTCCAAGACTGGCAGGCTCTCTTGCCTAAACTGAACTCTCCTGTATTCTAAAGCCTGTGCTTCTTATTTTGAAGGCCTTAGTCCAAAATATGACTATTTTTCTAAAAGCTCCAAAAAGCCTGAATTTGGATTTTTAGGAACACAGAAGTATTCCATGTGTTTCTCTAAGAAACATGACCATTAATTGCCAGAAGGCACCCCTGTTTTTGCAGCCTCATCTTCAAAGGTGACATAGACTCCTGTTCACATTTTGGCTTAGACCGAGAAAAATGAACACATTTCTATTTGTGTCTTTACTGAGTATTCTCTAAAGGGATAATATTTGCCTGTATAAATCCCAAACAGATTAAAGATTTGATGTCTTCACAGAGAAGAGTATCACTGCAGCTTCACTTGAGTAAAATTTCTCACTTTAATGATATCTACAGATATTCATCTGAAGCTAACCAGATGCACGCTTGTAGATGTCATTGTCAAAATGTCACTGCTTACCTCTACCGGGTGGGCTCTGAAGTAGTGCTTTTAATTCTGGTCCTCAAAAATAAAACAGTAGCTTTTCAGCCATTTTTTTTCTTTTTTCATTTCCAAGCACCCAAATACTCTTTGGGAAAAATGTTGCACAAAAAAGTCTTTGAAGAGAGGAAAGAAATACGCTCTAAAGAAACATGTGAGAGCTCTGTATGTAAAAAACATACTTGTGCAAACAGGAAATGGCAACCCAGAAGGTATACAGCACTTGTTTTCCCAATCTCCACTGACAGATTTTGCCCAGTTCTCACTTTCTCTAAATTGTACTCTCATGTCAAGCCACCTCTCAGAGAAGAAGGGCAAAGTTGCTCACCTCTGCTAATCTTCAGTACTCATAGCTGGGCTGTTCTGACAGATTCTGTTTGGATAACTGCCTTCAGCTACTGATCAAGAAGGCTTGTTCTGTTGTGAGAGTACAGTTACATACTCCTGGATTTGGAAAGCAAATAAGCTGTACCCTATTCTGCTATCTGCTTGCCCATGTATTTCTGTGGAGTCAGGTCTCCTGCTGGGTTCTGTAATTGGCCTTCCAGATAAAATAATCTGAAGAGAATAGTAGCTTGGAAAGAGTTCTTAATCTTCATTTTAGTGTTGTATTTCAAGACCACTTTTTCCTTTTCAGCTTCTGGGATCAGGGCAAATTTCCCAACATTAGCTCAGGTGTTGTTCCACCAGCACATATATATATAGCATACATGAGAGGCAATTATCATTTCTAATTATCATTATACCTTAATTCCAAGCAGAAACTCAATTTCTTATTTGAGGGAATAACAGGTAAAAAGTATACTAAACAGAACTAAAGATTTTCCTTTGGTGTTCAATGGATAGAAAAGGATTGTATGTCATTAAATCCTTAGCATGCTCACTGAATAGCATATACTCACAGTAACTCAGGTGCTAGACTCGGGAGTATAATTTTTCACTCTTAGCATTCTACAGTTGCTTAAATGTAATAAACTAACATTGCATTCATTTAGTAGTACAGCAATTTCTAAGAGTATTTTTATATTACTTGTTCCAAGGAAAGTCACACTGTGTTCTTAAACTTACTAAATTCATTAGTTAAAAATTTCCTTGATAGCCTTCTCTTAATAGATATTTTCACCACTGTACCATTCTCCAGAAGAAAGTAAAGTAAAAGACTAGCAGGAAAATATGCATTTTAAAATTAGGAAAAAGAGTGTTCAATTTACTGCTACCTGATTTTGCTATGCTTATACTTTTGGTGAAAAAGGGGAAGCACAAAGATAAATGTGTGAGGACATCTGCCTACTTGGATTACTTTCATTGCAATTTAATTATCAATTAACATCAGTTTAAGAAACTTGTATTAGCTATTGGCCTTGGCCTTTTGCCTCTGCATACCGCTTAGGAAGTGAGAATACAGACCTCATAACATTTCACTTATCAATTTCATGATAAAGGTATAAATAATGAATTCTTTCTATCTGCTAGGTATGAACCTCTTCCATGTAAGATTTTCTGCATGAGCATATCTACTGCGGAGACACCCATTACAGGACTCATAGGTAGTAAATTAAACCTGACTTCAAAGACAACCCTACCTCAGACAAATTAGGCTACAGAGGTAGAAAAGGGCAGGTGCAATCATTAATCTACTGAAGGCCACTTTCTGAAATGTACAATTGTTTCTAAGTTCAATGACTATTTCAAGATTAATTGTTCATAATTTTGCAGTGTGTCTTTATATCTTATGCACTATTAGGTGATAAAATATTGCATACTGGAATCAGTTCCCTTTTATTCTATTTATCTAAGCAGGCAAATTGCTTTAATTCAAAATAAATACGAGGTTACTCTGAACTCATGATGTTTAGAAGTTAATTTGAATTAAATATTTTCACAGCGAGGCCTATAAAGTTGAACCTCCGGTGAGATGTTGCTTGGGTATAAATTAATTACTTCATAAATTTACTAGGTCTGCTTGTCTCACCATCTGCACCATCACCTAGAGTGCTATGAAGAGGGAGAAGACCGCAATAATTCTGACTGTATACTAGCCCATAGAAGATGAAGAACTGACACGTTTTCAAGAGTGTCTTTGTCCAACCTCAAAAAATCCATTTCATGCTTAAGAAAATATGAAAAACAGGTTTTGTAAGATGTAATCTTGAGTTCATTGGCTGAGATATATTGCCAGCTTATGTTAAACCATGTTTTCTTCCCAAATAGTTTAATAAAAAAAAGTACTGCTCATCTGCAATAAACTTTTTTTTTAAGTTTATTGTATTTCAGCTTCAGACTTTTCAGAGCATTTGCTTCTCTTTTTTTTTTTTTCCGTTTTATTTTTGTTTGTTTGTTTTTTGTGGGTTTTTTTTTTTGTTTTCCTAAATGTAGGTCAGTTTTAGAAACAAACCCATGCTGTTACAGGACATATAAATCTAAAATTTTCACAAAAATATAATCCCAGAAAGAACCGAGAGATCATTTCTTTATGTACAGTGCAAAAAGAGAAGACATTCGGCAAAAAATCACGATCTCCCTACAAGCCTGGGAAGTATCATCTGTGAGGAGGCACTGAAGTGTCAGGCAAACCTCCACCCAAGACATGTGAGTTGTGCATTACAAAATGGTTTCTTGTCCATGAATGCTTAATGTGGGATCTGGAGTCATGATCACTCTTACTTCCCAGATTGAAAAGTGCCTGGGGAAACCCCAGGTATGTCAGTTGATTGGGAAAGGCAGTATGGGAGAAATCACAGAAACAAAAAAGATGAGAACTGGCACTGTAAGGTGTCCTGCCATTCTTTATTTGTAAAATGGTCAGATATGTGACAGGTCCATGTGGCCTGTGGAACAGTTTTCATATTTTTATAAATATATATATATAATATATGTTAAATATTCAAATATATATTATACATATTTTAATACACGCTTCATATTTATGAATTCTGCAGGATGTAAGTTTTGTAGTTATATTTTGGCAAAGCTTTGCTATTTTAGAATTTATTTCTACAATAAGTGACTTCTAGTGCCCGCCAGTAGCTCGGGCAAAAGACTGAACTGAAAGCAACAATACACAGACTCTCACCCCTGAACACTTTATTGCTAATTTATAAGAGAAGTTATTTGCAGAAACACAGCCTGCCTGTTGATTTGCTAAGTGAAAAATAGGAATGATAGCTATGTCTCTATCAATTTTAGGATTTCACAGTGTTCACAAATGGTATGGTGGAACGATATTGATTTGGGCAGTAAAGTGCGTTGCAATCATTCTCCTTCCCCACAAAGTTTTATATTATAAAAACAAAGCTAAAAGCTTGAAGCAGAACCAATGCTGGCATATTTGTTCAGCTGATCCAAATATGGCAGTGCAGCCCATATAATTGAAACAAAAAGGGCTGCAGCTTCTCCTAATGACAGTGAAAATACAAACAGACCTAAAAAAGTTCCCCTGAGCACCATATTTAGCATAAGTGTTTTTGAAACCTTGACTCAAGTCAGTTTAAGTTAAACAGCTAGTTTAAAAATTGAAACTTCAACTCTTTTCTAGAGACAAATTAAAATATCAGCAAACTTTGCATACCTAATGGCCTGTACGAAATACATTGAAATCTTTAATTTTAACTTTTTTTTTGCCAGCACACTGGATCTTTTCTTTTCACCTCCCATAAAACCTGAGCTGTATTTAACTTAGCATGAAATATGGAAAGGCAGCAGAATGTAATGAAAATATATCAGTTCCCAGACTTGTGAATGCTGCTGAGCATTTTACAGACAGTTTCATGCGTGTGTGTTTGGGTCCTTCTGGTCATCTTGGTCTGGCCAAATGTTTTCCATAAACAGATCTTCATTAATAAGTAGAAATTGGATAAGTAAAATTATTCAAAAAATTAGAAGAAAGATGCACAGGGTGCGCTACTGTCAAATCTGGGAAAGAAAATCTTGTCTCCCAGTGCTCTTTTCTCTGGAACCATCAGTTTCCTCCTCATTCCCATATCTTAAGCAAGATTTTAAACCTATTAGGTAAATTTAAAAAGTACTCACTGAAGGGTAATTTGGATTTATGGTATGTCCGTAAGCTCTTCATGGCCTACCAAGCACTTCCTTTTAAATTCCATTTGGTATTTTGAGTGTGCTGTATTTATTGGTAAAAAAAAAGCCCTCCTTAGATAGGCAGTTCTATAAAACTTACCACACATCTGTTGGATTTTTGTTTATGTATTGAAATGTAATTGGGCAACTGGAGAAAAGTGGATTTGTGAGGTGTTATTTTCCTAAAGATTACATTTAATATTGCTGGTGTACCCTCCATAATTTAGTTGATTAATAATATTTGATCTAAACCCAAATTATGACTTCCCACATATATGACATAACTAATGAACTGTGAAAGGAAAGCTGTTCAGATGGTCACCAATAACCAATGCTTAGTTAATCCTTTAAATAAACCAGAGCTCACAATGTGTCCCTTTGAAGTCATAAATAATGTATATTTTTCTTTTGACTTTTAATAAGCCAGTGGAGTTCATCTCACAGTCTCCAAACACATATATTTTATTATGGGCCTCTGCAGTTTACTTTAATTAGTGTGTCTGAGTGCTTTGGGAGACTTAGCCCTACTGAAAACAAACAGAGTCTTACCATCTATAAAACATTAGCTCCCTTTGGTTTATCCTGATACAGCCGAGGCTCAGTGAGAAACACATGGTGTAAGTAAACACTCATAATTGCATTAGAATTCCTGGGTGTATTGGTAATTCAAACCCTGTTTCATGATATTGTTAGAGCAGTTAGAGCGGGTTTACCAATCTCCTCGCCTTCTGGGATTTCATGAAATTCCATTTGGAGCAAACTTTAAATGACAAATCTAATAGAAACAGCAACAGACAAAACAAGCCACAGAGGCTCTGAAAAGGAAGCAAACTGCTAAAAAAACCCTTGATGTGAGTTTGTTTTGTCATGTCTCTGAAATTTCTCATTCCTCTAAGCACCTTGCTGAGGTGTTAATTTTTCTGTAGGGTGGGTATTTCCTGTGTCTTTTTCCACTGTTCCCTGCAGAACTTTTGGTCCAATCTGTCAAACAAACTGACATTCCTATTATTCTGTCACTTTTTCCAGAAAATGACACAGACAGCTCCAAAATGAAACATATAAAACAAAACGAATACTATGGTTTTAGTCAGATGTTGAATGACAGCAGGTACATTTTTTGAAAAAGGAAGAAATCATTGTTAAAGGCTTTCCACTGTAAGGAGAATTTAAGTAACTGAAAAACCTTCACGTGTCTATCATTTGCGATTTCTTTTTCCAAAAGAAACAAAGCTTCCCTGTGAAATAGACTGAATAAAAATAGAAGCAGACTCTATAAAAAAACCCCAGCTATTAGATTTAAACCAAATACTATTCAAAATACTGTTGGTCACCAAATTTCACTCTACTTAGGCCCAAGCCCCGCAGGTACTATCTCTGCATCTTCTGGAGTTCTAATGCAATAATTTTAAAGAATATTGACTTCTTTCACGTTCCTTTCATAATCGTGATGTAAACATACTGTGACTGTGTAAACAGCAGGATTATGAATTCAGTTTAAAATGAACTGCATTTTACTGTTTGCCTGAAAAATATATTTCAAAGTGAAAGTACTCCAGTATATCTATGACAAAGTGTTCCAAAATACAAAATCTGTCTTCTAGGCAATATTTTCAGTGACACGTGACTTAGTAGCTTTAAAAAACAGCAGACACTTTATATTAAAAAAATCACAGGAAACCCAAAAGAGTCTAATTTTCAAAAGCAGATCAGTGTCAGGGATGTATATCTTCATGTAACGCATTCTGTCCTGGAGGGGCCAAATCACAATGCCTACCCCTACCAAGGGCTACCCCTAATGTTTCTTGTAGTCTTGCTGCTCATGAGATACAAAAGTACTTAATTAACACGTTATTAAAAAACATTTAATTAACAGTTCTGGCAAATTAAACAAAAAAGACATTTCATTCTGCTGTCTGACCCTTAAGGTCCTCTTGAATCATTTGTACCTTTGTATTTGTAGAAGGTGATCATTCTATATTTACTGGTATTTGTTTTAGCACTGGCTTTGTTGGCCATTATGTTTCTTTGGTTTGCATCTTCTGTTTTTGCTTCTCTGAAACTCCCCTCTTAAATCTGTTAAGACATTTAAAAAATCTAATAATTTTCATTACATGATTTTTATAAGTCCATGTCATTGTTTTATATTATAGTGATCAGTGTAAACAGAACACTAGCAATAAAACCCAAGCTATATCTGTTGAACTCAGAGAGAGCTGAAGGTGAATGTCTGCAGCTATGCTTCCTGTGCTGCCCCAGCAGGAGAGAGGATGGTACTCTGGGGTTACCTACAGCACACAGCAATGAGTTGTGCCAAGCCAACCTTGGTGTGACCTCTGGTGCCACAGTTGCTGTGGTTTCCCCTTTTGCACTGAGAAGCCCCGGAACTATTTCAGAGGGTTTAAGCTGAAGGTGTGAACAAGAATTCACTGCTCATTTTTGCCTTACAAATGCTAAGCCACTTGTTAGCTGTAGCCTACATATGCAGAGCATAAGTTTGGAAGACTTACAGCTGTATTTTCATGTTTTGCAGCTGTTTTGCTCACCCTGTTGCCTGTTTAGGCAGGAAACGTGTGCAAATGGGTCTTTCAACCATGTTTCTGCCTCTGGAAAATCAGTTGAAAATCATCAGCTCTACAATTACAATATACTGATGGTCTAAACAACAACTTTTGCTGGGAAGAATTGGGTCATCTGGCCCAAAATCTACACTAGTTTCATGCATGAGCTGGGCTAAGTGACAATGATTGGATGAATTCAGGCTGTTCTTAAACACCAATTAAACTTACATAAATATACAGCCTCTGATGCCGAGACTCTAGCAAAGCTGCAGTACTAATATGGTTTGCTGAAGCTATAATTCTAAACCCCTCTGCATGGAATATTTCCTCTTTATTATATTCATCTACAGAAGTTATGCTGAAATTAAAAAAAGACAAACCAAACCCCGTTTGTCAAAACACACCATATTTATAACATTAAATAATTGAAGCTATAAGTAAATATATATAGTGTTGATAAAATCGAATTATTAGGCGAAGCATAATTGGGGTTTATTTAAACTGTGATTGACTCCATTCATTTGCTATTCCAGTGGATATATAAAGATAAATTATTTTCTTGCAAATTGAGGCACAACCTTTTTTCTTCTTTTTTTTTTAAGATATTTTTCTTATCAGGTTTTCATTAGACAAGGCAGCCTGCTTTATGTGTTTGTACAATTTAAGTAGGCTCTTGGTCTGTTTGTTAATACATCATGTTTATTTAAAACTCCTGAAGGAAGTTATTAATCTGTCAAAACTTTAAAGGCTTGAAGCTGATAAATAAATGAACAATGCTAAATAATTCTTCGTGTTGTCTACAAAAATACAAAACAAATCTTACTGCTCTTTTCAAGAAGGTGAAGCCTGGACTGCTTTAAAATTACTCAATATTTGCCTACAGTACACAGCTGCCAAAGCCTGCACTGGCTGATAAGTACACCCACTAGCTTAAACAAGGTGCCTTACTGACTAGAAATGTTGGTCAGGAATCAAAAATATGCTTTAATCCAATTTTCAATTTCATCTCACAAAAGGTGCTATGGAATAATTGCCATTTGCAAAAGAAAAAGACAAGCACAATTAAAAGCTGAATCTCTAATCCCTCTGCCTATGGCTTAGAGCCAGAGCCAAAAGAAATATTGCCTTAACAGGTACGATTCCCCTGGGGGGAAGCACACCCTCGACCACCTAGCTGGTGAAATGAAGATATAATAAGATGTTCAGGTGTATCAATGGCCAACAAATTGTGTGTTGGCTCCTGACAGAAAAGCCTAGAATTAGTGGGTGGCAAATGTGAGCCCTGTCTTCTGACGGTGGCTGTTTCAGTGTGGTGGCAAATCACAAAGTGCTATGTCCTGTCTTCAGCAGCCAAGGCACATACTGGGCCGTGAGAAAATCTGTGTGTAACTGACATTTGTCTAAAGAGACATTGGAAAGTGATTGAAGGGCAAAATGAACTGCTAACCACTAATTAGACTAATTAACAGTAAGGGTGGATGACAGCTATTGCAAGAATACTTACACTGTGTCTCCTGAAAGAAAGGCAGCCAGTAACAATTTTAGTTTGTGAAGATTGAATCTATTACTTTAATACTTGGGAAGAGTGGGCTTGAAAATATTTTCTCCAGTTCACTGAGGAGCTCCCCTCTTCCTGCAAACATTTTGCTCACCAGCAATAACCCAGATATGGTAGGTGAAAGATTTTATTTCCTTTTAACACAAAGAACAAAGAACTTTTTTCCTGTATCTGGTTAATTTACGAGATAAAACTAAAAACATTTCTATTTGTTTAGACTAACAGACAGACCATTACGTCTTGTTTTAACAGGGAGCAATTTTACATTTTTCACGTAATCTCCAGTAGACACAGTGTGAATAAGATTCTGTGACCAGGCTTTGGTGCAAGCTTCAGAATGCTTTCAGGACTTCTCCTTAGAGACTACAGCATGGATCACTTATGACTAGACAGTGCCACCATGAAGTCAGGAACAGATAATTGTAACAAACAGTATTGGGTAGAGATGGTATTGTCAATTTCTTCTAGTTTCTCTTGCAACAACTGTCATTTTTCAGAGCCCTAGCTCAATATGAGAAAATCTCAACTCTTACTTAAAAATGGCACTTACCACCCCCTGGCTTAAGGACAAAAGCTCAAAAATGCAAACCTAAAAGGTCCATAAATTACCTTGGTCATTCATTACAGAACTTCTAATGCTATCTGGATATATACAATTTAGGTACAAAATATAGGAAGTATCACACAACTTCTGTAAAAAACACACTGTAAATTTTTTATATGACAGATTGTTTCTTTACTCTCTCAAGGTGCCGGTAAATAGACTGCCAGTATTTTAAGCTTCTTTTATTTTATGATGATTACTAATGCTGTGTATAAGCCTCAGGTTGTAATAAATGGTCAACTACCATTATTCCAAACTGAGGTACTGAGCAGGCCTGTACATGATCAGCTGTGGTTGCTCTCATTTTACAGTGCAATTTCCCTGCCTTGATTCAATAGTCATAATTCTGACACAGAAACTGTGAAAACTGTTTAATTGCCCAGAAGAGGCATAAAGCACCTTGGGCAGTGAGAATTCCTTCACATACTGCCTGTTTCCCTTTTGGGACTATACTTGCCTTGGCCCTTACACCTGCTCTATGAGATTTACTAACTTAGTGAAGAGTTAAAGTATTTTCTCTCAAAACTCTTAAGAAATAACAGTTAAATTCCAGTGTTCTAAATATTCACTGTACTCATAATTCTGGGCAAGCATATGCTTGTGAATACAAAATTGAAGCCATTTCAAAATGAGAGCATTCTTCACCAAAATTGTTCTGTGGGATTAGTCAGCAGTGAGACTCAGGAATGTGACATCATACTCAGCCTAGATTGTGCATTTTCTGGGCTAGCAAGAAACCTGTTATTTGATCTCAAAGCCATATTTTTCCATTGCATAAATAAATATTATTGGACTTCACGGTCAAACAAGTATGGTCTCTGCACATACCTCAGAAAACAAAGCTCTATCTATTTAATTGTGGTTCATCTGTGCTTGGTAGTATCTAAGTAAGCCACAAACTTATAGAATGAATGCAGTTCACAGAATCTTTGAATCCATTCCAAATCAAACAATTCAGGCAACTGTAAAATATTCCCCTTTCCTCTGATGATGCATATTGCATAAGTTACATTTTGATAGGATCCTAATAAATAAATAGAAAGGAGTGAATTAAAGAAGAATCTATTCTTTTTCTCTCCATCTGATAACAGATAACTGTTCATTATCATACTTTCCAGTTTAAGGAACACATCCGTTCAAAATAATGGCTCCCATGCCAGTTTAAACTACTCTAAGATTTTCTTCAATTCAATCATGCCTATAAACAGGCATTTTTCCTCAATGATCACTTCTGTATTTTACTGTATGTTCACACTGACATATAAATCCACTTTTTTTACATGCTGTCTGAAATAGAGGTTTCCTCTCAATTCTATCTACATACATCTACAATTACATAAACATGCAAAGAGCCATAACTCTATTAAACTGACAAACTAAATTTATCCTGTGCTTATTGAAATGGCTTATTAGACATAACCATAACACATTCCTAGATAAGAAGGGGTATTGGCTTGGCCTGGTTAAAGGAATGGTATATTTCAGTTATTTTAACCTGACAATGCTTTCAGGCCAGAATAATGTGACAGTTCTTTCAAAATGAAGGCTTCCAAACGGTATGTAAGCAGCACACAACTCCTTTCCCAAGTTAAGATTTTATTGTCTCAGACAAGAGACACTGGAGGATGTGCTCCAGTCTAGAAAAGACTGCTTCCAAAACTTATGAAAATGGCTTAGGCTTTATCAACAACAAATGTAAATACTTTATGATTCTGGACAAATAACAGCATGATTAATATCCATAAGAATCTTACCACTCATTTCTCTTGGACTGGAATGCAAATTTCCTTCTCTGAATAAAACCATCCCCAAATCTTGGGGCATTCATACACAGGCACAGCATCTTGCAGTGATTTGCAACATGAATATTACCTCTGAACATCTTTACCAGGGAAATTTTTCACATTTTAGAGATGGGAGTACATAAGGAAGTTAAAGGCCTAACACAGAATAACATTTTTAATACTGAAAGTAGGTGTTAAGTTAAAGTTAAGTAAATAGGATCAAAATCTTCATGGGCTGCTGGTCAATTGGTACAGTTTACTCATTTTTGATCTGCTAACTTCTGAAATGATTGAGATAGTAGGCCCTTTTGTAGAAGGCATTCCAATAGAGTGCAGCATTATCGATTTCTTGTTAAAAATAGGTTTAATAAGCAGACCCCCTGTTCAGACTGAGGACAATTAGAGATCAGTTCTCATCACTGTCTGAAAAGGTTCAGTTCTATTGCTCCCGGTCCAGTATATCAGTGTCTCTGGGCGCTGCTCAGGGCACCATCCATGACTGATTGAATAATCAAGGCTTTTGGATCCATGTTTTGCAGCCAAACATCCAAGCCTGTGCTTAAGCCTTGCCTTAAGTTTTCATAGCCAGCCATTGATGAGTCAAGAATGAGAATCCACACTTCCTACTAAACAAAACTGTTTTTTTAATGTTTCAATCTCTAAGAGCCCTCCTGCTTGCTTTGTGCTGAGTTTCAATGCCTGCTACCATCACAGCTCAGAAATCCACAGAACTGAATGCTGAACAGATGAAATTTACAGCTAACTGGGGATATCCTCCTGCAACAGAAATTGTAGACAAATCAGACATCTGCATGAATGGCTATACTGGGTTTGTCACATGCTGTTTCTGACGCCAGTAGGGAGTTGCCTGTTCAGTTTTTTGTTGCTAATTTACTAAATAAAATTAAGTCCTCTATAGGCTGATGGTAGAATTTCAAACACTCAAGGCTGCCCATGTTATATCCTGTACCTTGCATCGATGAACTGACTTGCGACACAGAGAAATACACTCCACCAAAAAGAGGGAGACGGAATGTGTCATGCTCCTGGATTTTGTGGAAACTATTTTGCAATGAGTGGCTTGGTGTAAAAATGTTGTGAATCTCACTCTTTTTTTCTGGTTTACAACAGCAATAAACACAGCATTCCTGGAATATTAGCAGAAATATTCAGATAATAACTTGGGTAATAAAAGGGAAGATTTTATCCTTTGTTCACTTTGTTCACTGTCATTATTGTCCTCAGGCTTTGAGGTCATTCACTGTGGTAAAGAAAAGAAGACAGAGGTAAAGAAGGAAAGGAAAAATAAAGTGGCCTGTTCAATGCAGATAGGCAGCTGTGAGACACAGAACATTAATGAACTGCTGAACTTTTATGAGTTTAAGAAGTAAACATCCTTAGCAATCTACTGAATTTCCTTAACTCAGGCAGCAGAAAGGAGAGTGCCTAGCTCACTCAGGTCTTCCAGCTCAGGCTGTGAAGGAAAATGGCTTTTGGCTGGAAGGCTGGAATTCTGCTAAGATGCTGTGGCTCAGATGAGTTTCATGGGCTCGAGGTTACCACAAAGAGGTGGAAAATGGGGCAGAAACCATGTCTATAATATTTGCAACAGTTCACCTTTCATTCCTCAGACCACCAAGTAAGCCAACAAATACTTCTGAGAAATCAGTGGTGCTGCCTGTAAGTAGTGGTTTTATGTATTAAAATATGGGGAAAGTGGATTATAACTTCATTTACAGGCAAGTAGAAGGGGGATGAAATATTTCATTCTACAAGATAATAAAGTAATTGTGGTAATTCCAAAAAGCTTATCTCTTTCAGTCCTTTCTAAAATGCTTAGTATTTCTTAAGGCATGCCCTTATGAAAAAAATCAGGGCTGATTCTAGGTAATTCTAGGGTTAGCTCATTTTTTGCCTATACACTACAGCCATTTACAGCCTTCCAGAAAACCAGAAATTGCATCTCAGCAGGTGTTTTCCAGGTATAGGAACAGAGTGGAGTATGACTGATATAGGGAGCTGAGTCAAAAATAACACTATGGATGTCACAGTAGCAAAGATCAAAGTAGACTCATCCCTGAATTTGACTGCTTTGTATCTGAATGAGGCTGTTTGACTGTTTGACTGAAATTTTAATTCAAGTTACTCTACTGAAGTCTCAAAAGCAGCCCTGACATCTAAATGTCCAAGGTATTTATGTGATTTTTCTAATTCCAACTGACAGGAATTTTCAACCTGTGTTACACTTCAGTCCCTGTTGGGATGCTAATTAAAAGCAGGCAGAAAATAGAAATGTCCACAGAAAGAGAGCAGTTATATTTTAAAAGTGATATCAGCATTTCCAGGAAGACATTTTTCTCCTTTTGCTGAGTTTCATGCCTGGGAGAAGCTATCAATTTGCAAAGCTAAGAGAAATACATCATGCTAATATCAAATATTTTGTTTTAGAAATTCATGAAAGATTCAGTCTGAAAGGTTTTGCTTAAATTTCATATACACTAGAGATGGATTTTTTTTCCTATTTGCTTTGAGGAAGCAGTAATTTCTTCATTGAGATAAAAAAATATTACCATTAAAAGCCTTCCGTTGAAAGAAAAGAGGAAACATTAAGTAAGAAGAAAGCTTTAAACCTTTTGAGATTTCATGCACTCTTCAGTAAGATGAAAGTAACATTTTTAAGTCTTAGGCTCACTTAGAAACATTTTGAGGTGTGCTGTTACCACATCTCATCAGCTTTTTGCACTCCAGAGCTATTTCGAATCGTATTGTGGTATATTTGGCAATACACTTAAAAGATTACCACTTAATCTAGTTAAGTAAATTTGACTTCAAGCAAGTGTCTATCTGTCCATCCAGCTGCTTATTAGTTTTTGTTTCTTTGGAAAAGAAAGGAAATGAAAATCATTGAGGAAAAAATGGGACAAAACCGTCTGATCTTATTCAGTTTTTCTTGCAGCTGTGAGTCTTACTAGACAGACGTTTCAGTAGATGGATTATCGCCATTAACTCTAGTGGGACCAAGTCTTTCCAGAATACCTTATTTTCTATGGTTGACTTTATTTTAAATGAAAAATATTTCTGGCTTTGAGGACCCAAAGTGAAAGGAAGTTTTGCCCTCAAGTTCAAAGACTGCCTAATGGAATCTGACATGCCACATTTCCACTTACTGCTGGATTAGAAGAGGAGGGAGGAGGTAGAGGTGCACTTTAAGAAGGTGATAGGCACCTGTAGGTATAACAGTCATCTTTATGTGAACAGAAGAGTCATGTAAGACTGCACAGAAATCTTCCCTCTTGCCATTCAGAATGTAACTCTACCTCGTCCTGATCCTGAATATTCTGTCAGTTACTGCAGCCCATACAAATTTGAAGTCCATGGGTACAAACACTCTAGACTTGTACCAAGAAACATAACCCCCATTTTTAAAAAGGAGAAAAATGAAGACCCAGTGAACTACAGGCCAGTCAGTCTTGACCTTGATGCCCATCAAGATAATGGAGCACAACCTCCTGGAAACTAAGCTAAAGCACATGGAAAATAAGATGACTGGTGACAGCCAGCATGGCTTCACTAATGGAAAATCATGCCTGACAAATTTGGTAGCCTTCTATGAATGGGTTATGGCATTGTTGGATAATAGAAGAGCAAATGATGTCATCTACCTGTATCTCTGCAGTACCATCAACAGAGGATCCACTAAGTCAATGAGAATTTTGCATGGCAGAGGGGAGCCTACAGGAAAGCTGTAGAGAAGAGGGACTTTTTACAAGAGCATGTAATGACAGGACAAAGGGGAATGTCTTTAAACTGTAAGAGAGAAGATTAAAATTAGATATAAGGAAAGAATTCTTTACCACAAAGGTGGTGACACACTGGCAGAGGTTGCCCAGATTGTTGTTCAAGATGTGGATGCCCCCTCCCTGGAAGTGTTCAAGGCCAGGGTAGATGGGGTTTTGAGCAACCTGGTCTAGTAGAAGATGTCCCTGCTCAAGGCAGGGGGGTTGGAACCAGATGACCTTTAAAGGTCCTTTCCAACTCAAATCCAGTCTAGGATTCATTCTATGATTCAAACAGGAGCCAGATAGGGTCTGAACTCCACATCCTCCAGTTTCTCATATAGTTTGCTTAGTATCCCACACTTCTAATTTTGAAGCATAGGACTTGCAGAGGCAGAGGTCTAATGAAAACCAGAAAGTACACAGAAGAATAAAGAGCGGCAAAATGTACTAGAGAATGGAAGCAAGGTTTTATAGACTGCCTTAACTCCAGCATTTCTCGAATTTTCACCTATATTCTTCAGTAGTCATTAATTTCTTAGGTTTTTGAAGTGAAAATATTAGCAAAATTTGAACAGATGACACTGGTGGCAGGAATAGAAACAGCCATTAAAACCAGCATTGGTTAGCTCTGAAGACAGAATGCTAGCACACTTTCTATTGCTCATAGAGGGGTTGATTCAGTCTATGAAATGTGATGGGGATATTTCTACTGACTCTAAAGGTCTCTAGAGCTCGTTTTGTAAGAACTGAACTTTTAGTGCTCATACCTCATAACAGAGAGTATACAGAGCAGTGGGAAGTACTTTCCAAATTATTATTGTTGGTTTTTTTTTTTTTTTAATTTAAAACTGTGGCATGGGCCCAGGGTACTTAAAATCTTTGTAACCCTCAATGGATTTCACCAGAAAACCAGCTGAGGTCATAGAACCTCATTTCTGCCATATATTCAGTTTTCACACTTTGAGATACCAGACTTATTAAAAAAACCCAAAACAGTTGCAAACATTACTTTTGTAACCACAAAAACTGTGTTAACTCTTGTTAAACAAAAGCAACAGTAGGTTAGGAGTTTTCTGTTTACTTTCTTTTTAAGTCAGGAGAGCTTAAATTGCTTTGCATAAACCAGCAATATTTCATAGTTGGGGAAAAAGGCAAAGTGACTGAAAGCTCATTCAGAAAGCTAAAAAGTGTGAATAGAATTCAGGTTAATTATACCCCTTTCTGCATCTCTGAGCACTAGACATTGCTGCATGCTAGTTCATATTGAGGAAAAGCACTTTAGCTCAGAATAAAAAGTGCAGTTTCTGCAGCAGGGAGGAACCAGGCTTTGGAAGTTTGACAATGCAAGAAATGAAAAAGGGCTTTTAGAATGGAAATTCTTATGCTACTGCTAATCATTCTTTCTATAAACACAAAGGCATGTCTTGAAATAATTAAAGATAATTAAGTTGTTACACTGCTATTTTAAACACTAAGATTTCATTTGCATTAATAATTGCCTGCATGTATGTACATGGTGTGATCCCTGCAAAACAGCAATTGTCCTTGGCTTAGACAGCAATGACAGTAAAATACTGCCTGAAGAAAAATATTGAATTTGAAATTCTTTTACCTTAATGAAATATCAATTGAGATTTTTTTCTTTTCCTAGACAGCTTCACTATTTTCATACTAGATCTTGTGCATTTTCTTCATTGTGAAAGGTATTAGTAACTTTGTTGCAAAAGCAACATACTGATAAACAAATCTTTTATGTTTATCTTTTTACCTTCTAGGGCATATTTTGTCTCCCATATAATATGAGAGACGCCTTCAAAAACGCATTCTCTGCTATGTACTGTCCCTAAAGAAAACCCCATAAAGTTGCCATCAACTGACTTTTAACTGTCCATCCTTTCCTACTACCTGTGACAGGAATTTGTGGCGATGCTCAATTCTGTGCATTTTCTGCCATAAAATCCCACACAGTAGTGAAGGAAATAGAAGAAATAGGAGGGAAGTCAAAATAGAGTGATAACGTGAAATGGAAGACTTGTATTAGCAAAGCAATGATCCTAAAATATTGTCTCTCATCTATATGCTAAACATTTGGATTGCACTTTCAGTTAACAAATTCTTGGAGGCTTCTATTCACTGTAAAAATAAGCACCACAAATGCAGCCAAGCTAGTCCATTTAAATAAGCATGGAAATGAGAGTATTTTGCCACGTAGACAAATACTGTAAATATTTATACTTGTAAGAATAGCAGCAACAAAAAACTACAGAAACCAACTACAGAGAGACATCTCATGCATGCATGCATATGTGTGTTTTAACCTGTGATCTATAGCAGTTGTTAATAGCAAGAAAGCACTGAATCTCACTTGTTACTACTATCCTTATTCCAGATCTGAAATAATAAAGGACACCCGAATTGTGATACCAACTTGTAGGAAAGCACTGGAGGCTAAAATTGCTGCCTTCCTAGAAACAGGTTATATTGATAATACTGAAAATACTGAATTAAAGTTATTAACAAATATTCCTCTGATGCATTCTACGAGTCCTATCTTTTGACTCTTCATAGAGCTCCAGAAAACTGCTATTGTACCACTCTTCAGTTACGCTAGCTGAAACCTCATAGACCTCAATGAGAGGGATTTGCCCTATTGTATGCCCCATTGGACAGGAATGAAGTCCATAGAGAAAAGTCAGTCAAGGAACTTTTGCCTTTAGAGTTGCAGGCAGAGTGCAGTCATTTTTTATGTTTTTCCTTGTTTTTTTGTTTGGTTGGTAGGTTTAGTTTGGTTTGGGTTTTTTTGTTTGCTTGCATATTTTTTTCCCCCCCTGTTGGCGGGATGTGGCTGGAGAGATGAGAATTTTTAAGAGAACTTTCTCACTTAAAATAACGTATCCTGCTAACTTACTTAAGTTCATATACAAAAAGTCAGAGGGGCTTTGGCAGTAAGTTCAGACAGACGGTGTTGTACTCAAGAGCACATCCTGTTCTCTGCTCTAAGATATCTGACGTGTCTGTACTCATATCTCAAAGCTACTGCATTAGTGTCAGGAGAATGTAGGACACTTTCCTTCTTCTTGTAGGAGATGGAAATGAAAGAAAAGAGTTGATGCTTTCTGGTATACAGTACTTGTGACAGAAGTCTGGAAAATAGCTGAATGGAACTTGTAGTTATAAGTAATGAAATGATCTGATCTTTTTTATTATTAAATAATATATCCATCAAATTTCATTACCCTGATGCTGAACTTCATTTAAGAGAAGGCTAAGACTTTAAAAAAACACAGGAAGAATTGTATGGAAAAGAAACTGAAAGAAATATGTGAAAAGTTAGTCTGACAGCACTAAAATCATAAAAAGATAAGGAAAAATAGAAATTTAAAGAACTGACAGTTGCACTGATGATGTTTAAGTATGTGATACTCATATGGAAGATTGAAAGAACAGATGGCAGTGAGAATAAATCCAACAGCCATTCAATATACTTGTATTATTTGTGCCTCTGGAGACTACTGTTAATTTTTTCCTTATCCCCTACCACTGAGAAAGGCAGAGATAGGGGTAATCTTTTACTGCTATAGCAATTTTGTCTTCTCTACCACCTAAGTAGAGCTATTAGATGTAGGCCTACACTGTCTGATTAAGATCATGATCTTGATTTCAAATGTTCAACACCTAAACTATGATTGGGAGGAAGATTCTGCTATTCAGCGATGTATGGACATCTATGGATACAGAGATGCATGGGTAAAGTGTGAAACATGAATCTTGGTTTGGAGTCTTAACATTGTAGTGTCTGGGGAGTAAATTGGTGCTGTACACTTGTAGTTTGGTTCACACTCCTCTGCTTGTAAGGATATGTATGGAGGTACAATGCAATAATAATGTAACATTAAAAGTAATGATATGAAACAGATTATAAACTATATATCTTTATTAGTTTTTAGAATTTGAGAAATATGGGCACAACATGAAGGATGGAAAGAGGAATCTTAGTGCAATAGCTGTCCCTCTAAAGAAATGGATGATACAAATCATAAATACTCTCCCAGGCATCTAATGCACTGGTCAGTACATGGCATATGGCCACCTGAAATGATGAAGGACATCTGGTCTGCAATGTTTGGCTTTTAACAAGTGGAATTAATTCCATTAAAAAAAAAAACAAAACGTTTTTATTCCTCACAGATCTCTCTCTATGCTATATTAAGGAACAGTCTTAACCCTTCTCCTTCTTCACCTCAAAAAACTCAAAGAAAAATAAAAAGAACTTCTTGGGTGATGAGATGAAGCTATTGCAATGAAAATATATGCCAGCCTTCTCCATCTATAAACGTATGATAGATATTTCTTACTCTTATCTAGAACCAGCTGGAAGCTGATTCACAGGAATGGTGAAATAAAAGCAAGATGGCAGTGAAAGGTAATGTGGGCTTCTGCTACAGACATTTCAGATACTTACACCACTCCTAAATGATTCTTCATGAAGGGTTGATTGCTCCTATTTCCGGTGGCTTAGGAAAACACCAACCTCTTTTTTAAAAGACTTGTATTTTTGTTAGCAAACATTAGCAAAATACAGATGAGTCCTGCTGGTTGTGAGCCAACATGAAGTATCTGGAAAGTTTTTCCTTCTCGGTGTAGCTGAGAACAGATGAGGGCCGAAATAGTATTTTCAGGATATCGGTTAATTTGGGATCACGGTGCGAGCTAGAGTTTATCAAGTACCAGTCCTGCACTCTCCTAATGAAGCTCTGCTTCTAGGTCCTTGTTTCGGTTAGCACCAGGGCTGCTGACAAGCATAGGCTAGAAAGAGGGCAAGGAAGCAGGATGATGAATCGCCTTAGTTCCCGTGAAGACCACGAGAGGTCACTCCAGCTATCTAGACTGCAATTTCTCAAAGAGTTTTTAAGGATTTGCTAGAAAGGACTGCCTGTTCCACTCCAAGCTTTGGAAAATTACCTTTTCCAAACAAACAGAAGGTTTCCCTCACGTTAATGCATTTCATAGGTTATTTACAATTGATTCATAAAATAAAGAAGCTTAAGGAAGGGTTTGTATAATTTTAAATATTTTAACTGATCCAATAAACCACATTAAGAACTGTACAAACATGAAATACTTGGATCTGAATTCTAACACAGAGAGACACAGAAAGGTGGTATCATGTCTTCCAACTTGAAGACCTGAATGTCTGCCCATCTCTCTTGTGCTCCCCCCTCTCAGTCTTCTGTTCATCCTTGATAAAGTTTTGAGAAGAAATGGGCTGCAAACAGTGCTTTTCTGTTCCCTTTGTCATGCCAAGCAGGATAAGAGTATGAGTAGGATCTAGCGACTTGTGACACCTGGAAGTTTTTCCCAACAGGAAGTCAAGAGACAACATTACAAATTTTATTTCTTTGAGGTGCCTGAAGAGCACAAAGCCAACAAATCCTAGTAAGACTCATCCCTCTGAAAGCAAAAAAGTGAGCAAATAAATTACATTCTAAACAAATCCCAAAGATATGCTACTGTTGAAAACCACATCTAGGGATGCCTAGAGCTCTATTTTTGACTTGACTTTCCTTTGCTGAAGCATCATTTTGATCACTTACCACTTACACTCTGAATTCGCTACACTGAAAAGATAGTAAAGTCCTGAGCTCCAGGGACTCTCTTTATTCTGAGAAGCCTACTGTTCACACAGCCAATGCACCACACAGCTTACTTAGAAAAACTTTAACTCTGTCTACTGCTAGTTAGTCTTTTAGCCTTATAGCTTTCTTTAATACTGTCATCACATCTGCCTGACATGATGGTAAGCTTTGCAATGCAATCAGTTATTTGCTTACATTGAGATCTCTGGTCAGCAAATAGTATGGTAATGTAACAACGTAGCTTCAGACCAAGAGGCACAATATTGGCCTCTAGTTTCCTAGACAGCACAATTTTTCTGATTTCTGAGCAGACCACCACATGCGTTTTATAATACACACAAACCTGACAGAAAAGGTTTACATGAAAAATTCCTCACCATAGTTTCAGCTAAGCTACAGAAAAAGTGATATCCTTTGGTAAAAGCACACTCTACTAAGAAGATGGCCATGGACCTGGGTGTAAGACTCCAACACACTTGTGAATTTTGGTTTAGCTCTTAGTGTGAGCCATTACAATTCTTCAGTCATCATGATCTGACTGATAATCATGCTATACCTCCAGTACACCTACAGTTCTCCAAACAAACCTGATATTAATTCTGAATTTTGTCAAATCAAATTGAAGCAAAATGTTTATTCTGTGGGAGAAAATGCCTCCAAAAACACCAGTGCAAAGAATGAGATAATGAGTTTGCACATTAGCCATGAGATCCACATAAAAATGGATTCCTAGTGCTTATGAGAACAACCAGAACATGAGCTCTCTGTCAGGCCTACTTCCGTGTCATATACTTTGTAGTTTGGAAGAAAAATAGCTGAATTCTATCTGCAATCATACAGAGTCATCCATGAATATGCCATCCATAGAAAGGCAGCTTTATTATGCTTTTTTCTGCAAGTAGATTTGATCTCACTCTCCAGTGTTAACATAAACTGTTGCAACTAATGCACACCCAAAGTTACTGATGAAGGAAAGACAATATAAAAATCTGCTGAAGTTTTATTTGACAACCCAGCATTTGCCACTGTTGTACAATTACACAATGGCAACCAGATTCTGATAATGGAGTTCGGCTTTTTTCTGAAATTGAGAAGTTTTTAATACTTTAAAGTAATTTTTCATTAAAATTATCTCTAATGCTTGAAGAATATTTAATATTGTAAAATGAAACAAATGAATGTGGACTTTACCAAAGACTAAAACTCCCTGTATCATATGAAATCTATATATCAAAAAGACAGCTGATGAATTACTCTGATAGAGTGCATATGATAGAAATGGCAACCACTCAACCCTCCAGCACTGGGTGCACCTCGGAATGTTTGAAATTTTTGTTTTGATCACCTTCCAGAAAATGAAATTATTATCTCAACACAGCCCAACCTCTTTGAGCCTATAAATCAATTGTGTAATGAACAGGTTTTCTTGTAAGACTTTTGACACTTCCTGGTTTCAGACAAGTTGAAAATGCCAGTATTAAAACTTAAATACTTAAAACCAATATGTCCTAATTTCTATTTTATTGAAAATTACTCATTTACCAGCATACTGGAGTTCATCGTATTCATCTCATGTTGTGTAGGGATGCAAGGAATGCAAAAGGGCTTTGCTGACATTTGATTTTGCTTATGGGATTAAAATCCTATGAAGTTTTGACTTTTTGGTTTCAGTGAAACTCACAATTCTGTACTGTATCATGGAAACTTACAAAAAAGTTGCCAAGAGAAGCTGTTAATCACACCTAGCTTTGCTGCAAAAATAGTCCATATTTTCCGCTCACAAGCAGTCAAGTTTTATCTTCAGTCTGGTCTAAAACCTTCTGTGCTGGCATTTGCCATGCCCACTTGGCTTTATTCTTTGGAGACATAACTATCAGGATTGTCACTTCTTGCTTTCTACTCTCCTCATCCTGTTTTTCTAGAAGTACTACGGCTTGTCAGTCTCAAACTAGAATGGCTAAATTTTACCTTACTCCTTCCTTAATTTCCACAGGCTGCTCAACCACATGCTATTTTATGCTCCAGAGAGAAAGGAACCACTTTTCCCTTTGCATTCACATCTAGGATCTGGAAAGCTTGTGTGAAGGCAAGGGGAATTATCATATCTATGTTAGCTGAGTTACAAAAAGCTACAGTCCTCCTCTTTAGATGTTTAACTACTTTTCCACACATAGACCTTATTAACCAAAGTATGTATGGATGAGTATTGATAAGGGTAAGATGTCTCACAGAGACAGGATAACCTACTTTGCTGAAAAAGCACCAACTTAGTGTGGGTATTATGAGCAAAGATGACTTACAATTACTACTAGTGCCTTTTCAAAAATACTGCTGGACTGAGCACACAGGAAAATCTGTAAAAGTTTTACTTTCCCTAAGCCTAAAGAATGACTTCAGGACTTTATTCTCCTACAGCAGTGGATCTGCTTCTGTGGATACTCTTCAAAGGCAATGATAGCCATACTCTGTATTTCACAATATGTATAAATGGTCGGAAAAATCTTGTGCTAATTTTGCTATTTCCTTAGAATGTCAAGTTCAGGCATCCCTAAACTTAGCAGCTCACATCTTAACCAAACAGTAAAATTTAAGCTTCTCGAGGCATGCACAGCTGTAATGCAGCCTCTGGTTTCTAGGGACCAAAGGTCAGCACATTAAACTATTTGGGATAATTCATAGAACCTCTTTGGATGAAAAAAAACATTAACATAAAAATAAGCCCTGTTTCCTGAAAATGAATCAGAACAATTTGTGATATAAAACAGTATCCCATTTATGACCCAAATCAATTACTTTAGTATGTTCGAGCTCAGACTTACTCTGCTCTGACTCTAAGTCACACAGCTCTTTTGTTACAAGATTTTTTTTTTAATGAGTAGATTTGCTTTAATTATGAAGTTAACTGCTTTGAAAAGTAGAAAAAATCCTCAAGAAATATTTCTGAACAGCTGTGATACGAAAATAATCAAACCATTTCCCACAGCATCATAAGCAGCAACAAAACCTTTAATAACAGTAAAAATGTGTGTGAAAATTTGTTGTTCCTACTGCATTTGAAAATGACTGACATTTGTCTGCAGGGAGTGAAAGAAGTTTTAACAAATGCTTTTTGAAGTGGATGTTAGCAAAGCATTAGAGGACTTTCGCAGAACTGAACCTCAAACATCCAGAAGTTGAAGCTGAGATATTGATATCATTTACATAAAAGACAGATTATTCTTAAGAGAGTATTTTCACCTAGCTCCACTTCTTCAATGAGGTTGAATCATTTCTGTTTTGGTTTAAGTACTGCTTTTTGCTATTTTTGCATAATAACAATGGTGGTAACTGTTCTAATATGCAGTGATCAAATTTCCAGTTTACAAAACAAGAGCTGCTCAGTAACCACAAACAGAATGTGGAGAAACAATCTATATGCAAATATGAGGGCAGGGAGGGGTTCTAATTTGCATATAGTGGGGTTTTGCTTGTGGCAGTTCTCAACTACCACATGTCCATTTGCTGTACTAACAGAGACATGGAACTGATTTAGATGTGAAGTTCATTGTTAACTTGGGCTTACTGTCAAATTAATTCAGTTATTGCTCATAATGTCAATTTCATTCATGTAAAGCGCAGATCTGACAGCAAGAGCAAAAGCTGAAGTATGTGCTTGTGCTTGCATGTGTGCATGTCTGTTCATGTGTGTTAAGTGAACTTAACCAGTCCAGGTCTGTTTTCTTAGCTGCTGAAAGATTTGTCACAGCTGTCACAATATACTATTCCAAAACCAAAGATTATAAATGGCCCAACTGACATCTTGTTCTCACTCCTTTATACAAATTCTCCAAAAACTCCAAAATCCAGACCTGTGTGAGACACAAGACCTGGACTGACACAGGCACAACTGAACAGGCAAACGGCAGGAAGCCGGAAATACTTCAGTTTTTGTGGGTGAATATTCTCTTCTGACTTAAGAATTGCATAAAAAAAAAAAAAAGCAGCTGTTTTTAAACTGTGAATGACTGTGATTCTGGTGATGGGAATAAACCCATTGCAAAGAGCTAATGATCTAGGGAATGTATTTTCCATAAAGCTAAATAAAAGATGTATGAGTAGCACATTTCCAAATCTAAGAACAAAGCCAGTGAGGAATCATACAAGTCCTGACGAACATCAAGTTGTATGCAGGGCAGCTAGTGCCATGCAAGAATATGCTCTTTGCATTCATCACAGATTTTGTGGAAGTATTCCACAAGCACAAATCAACCACAGTAGTTGTTCAGGGACTTGATTATCATGGGTCCATTGTCTACAAGGTGCTTGGCTGTGCTGTTTTTACTGCTAAGGAGAAGGACTGTTAAGAAGCCATATTCCGTAAGAGATTCATTTCTGCTGTGCAGCACCTTCCATAGGGGATCCACTAAGTCAATGAGAATTTTGCATGGCACAGCACCATTAAATATCCAAGGATTAATTCAGTTGCCTTACTGTGAACTTGGTACAACTACGAAGAGAAATGAATAGTGAAGATGACAGAATGATCTTTTCTGAATCCCTGTGCTGTCATGCAACATGGATAAATAATGAGAAATAAGTTCTTGGCAAATGCTAAGTTTGGCTCCTCAGAGCTTAGACATAATGGTAATATGATATTCAAAGAGTGCAATGCTCAGTCAATTAGATGAATAGCCTGTTTTTGCTTGTCCTTGTCCAATAAATTTGAGAACAAATGACATTAAGGAAACCCAATTATTTCTGCAAACTACATACTGGAACCTGGCAGATGACTGAGGGATATTAAATGATCCTTCATAGATATGTTAGTTTTGAAGGGGAAGCCCTTTGATCGCAATGCAGGGTTAAACAAGGCAAGAAATGCCTTATGCAGCTCCAGAGTTAATCCAAACGCTTGTTTCGTTGCTTTTTCTCTGCTGAACAGCTCACCTACTTATTAGCCCTAAATCAGACTTGCCAAAATGCAGAAACCTGTTGGTCTTTTCTGCCTAGCTCTATGTGCTATATAGAATTCCTGTTCTGCTGCCCTAAAGATAGCACACAAATAAGCTTTAACTAATAACATTTGATCAACACACTTATAAGAGCATGATCTCCTCAAACTGCCAGCTGCCCTCTGGCCACAAAGGGCAAGACAATATAAAAAAACCCAAACCTGACTCGTGTTAATTCCACACTAATTAAGCTTCTCTTGACCTGTGTATTCTTAAGGAAACAATGGAAGACTTTTGCATGCAGAGCAGCAAACATGCTCTTTTGGGATAATTTCAATAATCTCACTATATCAGGATGATTCATGCCCTGAATTCATGCCCTTAATCAAGTTGCAGCATGTTAGAGCAATCTAGAGGGTGAATAAAGCTATTATTCATTTCTGCATGAAAGAATATTATATCTTAGTACAAGGCAAAGGGTAGAATTTTATATGTGCTTGACTACGAGCCTTTTTTTTTCCTCCACTGTACAGCACATATGAACCCTTTTTCTTTAAATTATATCATAACTTTTTAGGCTTGAAATACTTTCCATGGTTATTCACACATATACTGCCGTAATAAATGTAAACTGAGAATCCAGCTATCAATAGGCCAATCCCTTGAAGGTTTGTTTATGGCTGAGGTAAACACATCACCAAATATAAAGCTGTCAGCTTGTATGCTGCCTGAACATGATCAGCTCATGCCTCTACCTGAGGCAAGGCAGTGGCCTCTTACAGTGATTGATTTCGGCCATAAGCTCCAAATCAAAGTCGGTTTCAGCTCATCCATCTTTCTAGAACCTCAGCAAAAATGTTATTTGAAAATAAACATTGGCTCTCCATCTCTTTTGTCAAAGAGCAGCGGGTGGCTGATCTACATGTCACTAACTACATCTCCATTTCTGCTGCCACAGCAGCACTCCTGGAAGCTGTGCTGCTGAATTTAGGTATTTTGGACACTTACTGTCCCAAAGTGCAGGTCTGCAGGAGGAAAGATCAAAAGTACTACTCCTTTCCAGCGGCACTGAAAAAAGGTTCCTCATAAAGTCTGCTGAAGATATAAAGCAGATTTTGATACTTAGTCCCTCAGTCCAGCTGACCAACATTTGATGTGAGATCAGGAAGTGGAGGGAAAAGACCTTTTAAAAGCACTTTTGCAAACCCTGAGGTATCAAAACAATAATTGCTAACAAAATAAAGCACCTGAGGGATAGCTCTATTCTACAGTAATGTGACCCTGAACCTGCTTTAGGTGCTGAGAGCATAGGGATTCACAGGGTACTGTGACTGCAGTAGTACCTAGACTTGACCTACATCAGAAATCAAGGTGTCTTGGAATAGAGGAGACTTTTCATCCCTGGAGGATTTCTGTACCAAAGGATAGGTTTACAAATGGCTATTTAAAATGGAGTTAGCCACTGGTGTCTGTCCAAGGCCCTGGACTCAACACAATTAATGCAGAGCAGCATCTCTGTCTGCCAAATCCGTGTTTGTAATGATAGGCCTGCAGTATCAAGTGTTTTCAGGTGCTTGAGTCAAGGATTAATACACGGAATGAGAGTTAACATTTGTTAATTACTGAAGTCCTGTCTGCCATACCCTAGGCAAGCTGAGTGCCAAGGCAGGTTCAAGCCCCAGCTTGATGGATGCAAAAGCTCACCAACCTCTTACTGCAGAGTTGTGATGTGCTGAGGTGAGGCCTCTCTCTAAAATGACTCTAGTTACCTCATGTTTTGTGATGTTTTAGACATTCTTCTTTTTGCTCAATTTTTCTTTCAATTTACTAAATGATCTTTCTAAAGAAATACCCTGCTGCTATAAGCATCAGTAGCTCAGTGTTTGATTTTATGTTTTCTTTGGGTGTTTTTCAGTTTGAAGCTGTTCATACAATGTTTTTGCAAGTTGGACTAAAAGACTCTTCTCAAAAAAATGTTTGCATCAGTACTGGAGTTGGGGTTTTAAGTGTTGGGGATTAACCCACAGCCCTTTCTTCTCTGATATCTCCTTAACACTGATTCTCCATAACCTGCCTCTCTTTGACTGCCTCCCCCAGCTCTGATCTGACTGGAGGCAGGAGGCCTCTGAGACAGTGTGGGTTATCTGAGGACTCCTTCTCCAGAACCATATTGCTAAGAAAGGACAGTTTACACTTGTAGAAGTACAGTAATTATTTCAAACAAATCAGTTTTGATGTGGCCTTGTTACCATAGAGCCTTTTTCCCTTTGCATGTCTCCATCAAGAACAATGGCAAATTTCCAGCTTGTTTGGCTCGGAATCTTAAATCTAAATAAGACAGTTATTGGTAACTTCTGATGTAAAAAACCAAATAAATGTGATGGGGAAACCATCAAAGCTTGGGCTTAGTTTCACTGCTGAGGCTCAGGCATTGGTGTCTTTGTACACTTAGTTGGATATATACATGTTGTGAACTGAAATTAATATTTTTCTTTAGCATTTTAGGAGCTAATAACTGTTAACCTGAGACCTTACAAGGAAAGCTGCAATGTTCTGGCTTTTGCTTCTGGGCTACTGATTGACTTTTCTCAAGAGGAGGACATGGAGAGATCTCCTCCTGCTTTCTGCTGAGAAAAAAGAGGATTTAGTACAAACTGAGAAGTCACCTCATATAGAGTGTCAAAAGTGACCTCACTGTAGATGGTACAGCCAGCTGAAGTCTGCTGGAGCCTGCCATACTTCTGCTGGGTCAGATTCCTCCCCTTTTGTTATTTGAGCTTCCTTCTGAAAGCCTGGGCTGCCTAAAGGAGTAACACAACATTCCCTTTCTTCGTGCTTCAATCAGAGGGGCTTTGCTTTCTCATAGAGGGCTGGGATACACACTAACCTGAGCAGCTGTGAAAGTGAGGTGAAGATTAAGACTTTGACTCTGATCCTACATTTCAATATGAATGAAGCAAATAAAAGGGAGATTATTTTTCTTGCTACTTTTCAAATTTCTTATCCATGATGCAGTACTGTTTATATGAACCCTGATGCACTTGACATGTTTTTGTCCTCTCTGGTGCAGAAATGTTTAGTCTTCATCCTAAAAAATATATTTGGGGAAGGTAGGAAGGAAGGGAGGAAGAGAAAAAAGGGAGAGAAAATCAGTTTTGGATGGTAGCAGATGTAGTATATCAAGTAAGAAACACAGAAGTACTCTTCTGGCTGCGGTCTGGCACTTCAAAGCAAAATGAAGAGGCATTTCAAAGAGGATACACATTATTATTTGATTAAGATTCAGCTTCCTGGATGAAATGTGCATACAATTATTAACATAATGATAGTAGGTTTCATAAGAGAAGTTCAGTCTCTTTGTTTCTTATTGGTTCTTGTTAGCCGGGGGTTCAACCTCCTACCCTATGTATGAACTTCCACTGGTTTTTTGAATTTGCATATATGGATGGGGTGTCCAAAACCAGCTGCATCCTTTTAAATTTGAATATAAATCAGCATCACATAGGAGGTCTATCCCCCGATTTGGGGTGTGTAGTGAAGTTGTACTCAGACAACACTTACACAGTACCTTTTTTGCATTTCTTACTGGTGGCTTTCTGCACTTTTAGAGTTAAGTTCTCACAATGAGGCTGGTGAAATACTGGAACAGGTTATCCAGAGAGTCTGTAGATGCCCCATCCTTGGTATCATTCAAGTTCAGTTTGGATGGGGCTTTGAGCAACCTGCATGAGGGTTGGACTAGATGATCTTTACAGGTCCCTTCCAACCCAACACATTCTGTAATTCAGTGATGCTATTTAGACTCAACATACACTCAAGTATAAAACTTTACCTCTTGCTTTGTTTCCTTGCACTGTTACCAACAGTTGTGATACTCAGGCTCTTTTAAACCTTCTAATTTTATATTCTGTGTCTTTACAGACAGGTGTGCTAACATGCTCAAATTTCTCTTCAGTTCTGCTGATGACCAGAAGGATACTTACTGCCTGTATAAACCAAGTAGAATCTACATGACTTTCTGTGGGACCATGAATATCTTGTCTTCGAAGTCTGCCAGGAACTTTTCACTGCTTTTCACCCAGCTAAACTGAGATATTTCCAAACAGATAGCAGAAAGAACTTTAAGAATTGAAAGCCTGGACATACCACTGCATTTTGCCACGGTTCAGCTTGCAAATTATATTGAAAAAAAATAATTTAAAAAATCAAATATTTCTTAAAAAAATCTTTAAAAATCACTGTCTCCAGTCAAAACAAACTTCTGAGGAATTCAGTGGGAAGACTTTAGTAAATCCAAACTTGAAGCCAAAAGCAGAGACAGTCCAGTTCCTACAGGTCTTATGCCCCTGCCATCCCCCCACTTCCTGGCCTTGAAAATTGAGGAGTGTGAGACACGACCTAGATGTTCCCATTCTGAATCAGAGCAGTAATCTGTTCTGCCTAAAGCCTTTCCAGTAGCAGTGGTCAGTATCAGCTCTTTCTATGGAAGGACCAACGGTGGCCACAGATAAGCCTTGGCCAGAGAAAATTGTCTCACACCCTCTGCAAGTAGGTTAACTATGCCTAAACTCTCGTTTACCCTCTTTTTTTTCCCTTGTCTTTCAAAAACATTTGCTATTGCAGACATAAATATTTTTTAATGCAAATGATTATTCACTTTCTTTCACAACCCTTCTGGCTTGCGGGAGGAAGTTTCACAGGTTAACAAAAAAAGCTTTACTGGCTTTAAACTTGTGGCTGTATGATTCTAGGGAAGCTCCTTTACTCAGATACTATGAAAGAAAGGACTAGAAAAGTTGTATGTACAACAAATACTGTTTTCAACTGCCTTAACATACTTTCTCCTCCTGTCTAAAAAGCAATAGCACAAATTTAAGCAGCCCAAACCTTCTTTTTTCTTGTGTAGGAGTCAGTATAACTCCTTAAAATACAGACTTTGCAATGTATTTATGACTGAAGAATGAGACAGCATGCAAAACACAGATAATTTTGGAATGCTATCATATTATAAAAAAATAGTACCTTATCCTAAGTAGTTTTTTCTTTTCTTTTTTTTTTCTGTTTCTAGATACATTGCTTTCTCCAGCCAAAAAGCTAAAGAGGTTTGAAAAAAAGTTTAAATCACCTCAGTGTGACCTTAGGTAAGGAGTCTCCCTCAGAGCTCTCTGAATGTAGTGTAAGCAATATCACATGCAGTAAGTACGAAATACAAGCTAAAAAACACCGAGGAAAAAAAATGCATATTTTTCAACTGGTCTTTCACTCTGTTACTCTTTCCTTGGTTGGTATCTTTCTTTGCTTAAAGCACTAAACATGTTTAAATTCTTTCCGTAGGCCTGCTATATTGTTTAGTTTCCATCTTAACTCACATTTATAGGAAAAATTGAATCTGTGTCGCTTGTTTTCCCCTAATATCGAAACGTTTCCTAATGACTCTAGACTCCTAGTGGACCCTTCAGATTAAAAAAGCTTTGGTTAGGTAAGAACTGATGAGAATGTAAATACTGCACTATCTTTTCATGCAAAGAGAAGATTCCATTTAGCCAGCATTTTAACTATTCTCACAATTTAAAGTCTTGCAGTAGTGAATACAAATCGCACTTATCCCTGTATAAATGAGGAAAGCTTATGATTCTTTGTGTAAATACAAGTTAGGTTATTTTTAATGCTAGAAGCTGTATCTATCTCTGTATTTATCAGGTTCACCTCTGAAATAAAACAAACAAATGAACAAACAAACAATAGTTTTAGTTGCATAAGGGAGCCAAGATGTGATTTCTCTTGGAGAAATCGAAGTAGAGAAAAACTTTAGTAGAAAGGACCCCAAGTTAAATAGATATTTTTGGCTTTGTTTTTGTTTTTTCCAAGTAACATATTTTTGAAAAGCTTCCATAAGGTGTCTCTATTAAGGTCTGCCTTTTTATCATGCTATCTGCATGAAAGCATGTTTGTCCTGATGCAGTTTAGATTTACAATTTCTGACTTGATACTGTGGTTGATTTGTATCTTGATGTGATTACCATTTATTATCATTTAGACACACTTTTCACAGGTTTTTCCGGGTTTTGTTTTGTTTCTTAAGATCAGATATTGCAAGCTTTAAAACTGGTGCCTTAGCTGATCAGGTTTTCGATGAAGGAAAGAGGTCCCTGGAGTCTGATTGAAGTCATGCTGGCTTGTGCTTCTGAGATTCCTCACTGGATCTGGATTTGCTTGGTGTCTGGCTTGGAGTTCTTTGGATTCTCTGAAATAATGGTATTTTATATGCCTACTAAGGGAACTGCATTTAAACTCACTGGTTTCTGTGCCAGTCTTCAGTTACCAAGAGGCATCTGAAAAAAAATGGCAAATGGGAATCTACTTCTTGGGCATAGGGCTGGGAAACAGGAAACCTGTTTTTAAAACTCTGATTTTATAAAATCTGTGAATCCCAAATGGAAATAATTAGAATATGAAGTCTACTGGCAGCTGGACAGAGCAGAGAAATCTAAAGGAATTTGCTTTATTAGAGTAGCATTATGTCAACCCAGAGGGAAAATGTCACTCGACTGCTTGACTCAAAATACCTGGATGTGAAACCACTGGTGGCACCCACTACTTGATCACACTGACAGATTTACTGCTTGCTACAGAACTGCTGCTGCCCTATGATGAAAATGGCAGGTGCACTCTGCTACAAAAGAGGATTTCTGTCTCAAGCTTTATCTCCCTGCACATATGTGACTGAGAACAGCTACAGGTCACAGGGGGACAGATCAGTGTTTATAGTGACTTATGAAGAAATGTTGCTATTTTCTTTAATCTTTGCAAGGACAATCTCCTTGCTATCCCATGGTTGCATACGAGGGCAGGGAGATTGATCAGTTCAGTGCCAGCTGAAAGACACTAAAAATTAGAATGTGATAAGAATTATTGTACAAATAAATTATATTCATTGTGTACTATTTAGCAGAGAAAACTATCAGTTCTAAGGAAGATTTGGACTATGCACCTATGGATTCTAAACCTATGAAAATAAGATGCAGAAAAACCCACAGAAAACAATGGAAAATCTATGAAATGCATGAAGTGGGGCCAAATCACGGGTCAAGCTCTAGACGACCCCAGGGGGTTGTTAGTACTAAGGATCTGAAACTGCATTTTAGAGGTGATATTTACAGAATCATAGAATAGTGTGGGTTGGAAGGGACTTTCAAAGGTCATCCAGTCCAACTTCCCCACAATGAGCAGGGACATCTTCAGCTAGATCAGGTTGTCCAAACCCACACCCAACCTGGCCTTGAATGTCTCCAGGGACGGGGCATCTACCACCTCTCTGGGCAAATTGTGTGGGTATTTTACTACTCTCATTGTAAAAAACTTCTTCCTCAGGTCTAATTATGTAGATAATTACCATATTGCAATATGTATCTTATGAACTGCTCAGGGTTCAATTGTACTTGCTTCACTTGGCTACGTGTCCTCTGCAACTGAATTTCCACTTGTACAAATCCAAAGCTCTCTTGCCTTCATCCTTGCTTGACTTTACATTCAGTTGGTAATTTCACTGAGGTAGAAAGACTGTATTTGGAGTGAATCAGGTTGAGATTGCTCCATTTTACTGTTGCATCAAAATAACAAGGCCCCGCATCCGACTCTCAAAATTCCTCTCACAAAGTCTTTTGATGTCAGACTGTAGTCTTACATATATATATTTTAAAGCTACATCTGGGTTTCAAATGCCCAACATTTGAAGTATACGTCAGACTGCACTGGACAAATTGAGTGAGTGGAATTTGCCCTATTTCTATTTGTATCTGCCTGAGATTCCTTCAATATAATATAGTTTCAGTGAATTCTCAAGGCCAGTTTTGTAGCATAAAGATTCACTGGGACCAGATTCCAATCACCAATGCTATTACCTTAATTTTTTGTAAGGACAATATGACGCCATTCTGGCAGAAAATGCTAATGATGTTTCCAGACAAATTCTCTAGTGTGCTGTGTCAGCAGTCTTGCTGAGGATCCAGCAATTCTAGGATATTATAAGTGAGCCATACAGTCCTGTCATTACATCAGCTACTACCTCTTTCACAAAAGGTGAAACCAGAGATATTTTCAGAGCCAAAACCGAAGGACTTATCTTATACTATCTAATGCTATTTTACAATCTTGATTCAGTGACGTTCTTTAT
Source organism: Psilopsiagon aurifrons (assembly GCA_025447955.1). Taxonomy (NCBI): domain Eukaryota; kingdom Metazoa; phylum Chordata; class Aves; order Psittaciformes; family Psittacidae; genus Psilopsiagon; species Psilopsiagon aurifrons. Next base: position 49,170 of record JAOEHY010014042.1, on the reverse strand, counting down.
ATAAGTAAATTCAGAATGACACCTCTAGGTTTTCATTTTGTCAGGTTTTTGTCATTACCTTTTCTGATTTAACATAAAAGCTATGGGTAGCTTGCATATGGTTTCATAACCCACATAGTGTTCTGTTATTGGAAGGACATTTGTATTCATGTTGCTCCTTTTTTGTTTATCTGCTCACTGTCCTTCCAAACACCTGCTGCTGCAGAGAAAAGGCTGTGAGCAGCATGTGTGTGACTTAAACAGGTACTCAAGGGATGCTCAAAGAGGGCCAGCAGGCACATTTGATGTGCTGTACGCTCACACCATTACCCCCATTTAGCATTGCCTTCTATAACTGGCTGTAACTTCTTTCATGAAACTCTGTCCTTCAATTATTATTATATTTTATATGAGATGGTTATTTTTGCTCTGCACTGAGGATTGCACAGTACCATTCCAGAGGGGTGAGCAGAAGACAGCTGCCCAAATGGTGTAGGCTTGCCATGTGGCTTCATTGCTCTCTGTCAGTAGATAACTGATGAAGAATGACTGACCATAGCACTTCCCTTTCCTGGGATGAAGGAACGTGCAGCTAACTTAAAACATACAGTCCTGTCATAACTACCAATACTGTGGAAAAAAGTGACCAACTTTGAGACACAAAGCAGTGAAACAGTCTGGTCAGTGGCACCACTGATCTGAACACATTTTTGACAGCACATAGTTTGTTTTCCCCATTTCTGTAAGCGGAGGAAAGAGGAAGGGAGCTGTTTTCATTAGCATAATTTTAGCAAAATAAAAATCTTCAGTAGTTACCAACAAAAATTGCAAATTAAGCTTTGAAAAAGTCTGCATGAAAAGTTTGCAGTTTCCCGTTACCCCACTGCCAAACTTAGGGGAGAGAAGAAATTAAGAGAAAAATCAGGCAACTGCTTGCTTAAAAGGAGTTGCACTTAAGATGCAGTCATCAAGATGGTCACTTTGATATTGTCCACCCATCCTCTGGTATGATTTATTCACAGAAAAGACAAAAAAAAGAGGCAGATTTCATGAACAGAACAAATGCCACAAATTAGTATGTGGCTCACCTTTTGTCTGGTATATTCTTGCTATAAACCAGAGTCAAATTCTTTTTACACCTTTCCCCTTAAAAATGTGTCTATTCATACTACACATCTTTCTGCCATGTGTCAAACCTTTCCTTTGCATCTGCAGCTGCCTAAAGAGGATCTCATGGAACTGGTCTGTAATCTTTCTCTTAGTTCCACAGCAATTTCCATGCAATACATTGATCGTGTAGATAATTTTTGGTCTGTTTTAAGTTCCAAATCTCCATTAAAAAATGATGCTAAGCTTGGAATAATCAGTAATTTCCAACTTTGATTGTAATAAGTACAAATGTTTTGCAAATAATGTGTGGTATCTGCTTAAAGAGAAAATCAGCTCTTCTCAGCTAAGCAATAGATTTTTCAAACTTGATCAAGATCTTAATAGGCAAAATCTAAACTTTTCAGAGCCAAAGGAAGGCAGAAGTTACCTTCCAAATCTAATTTCAGAGAACTTCAGTTTCTCAAACTCAATTTTTACTATATTACAAATTACCAAAGACTGACAAGGGAAAGCCCCAGAGAGGCGCACATTTTCACTTATCTTGCCGTACTGGTAATTTTAATCCCTACCTGTAAGGTTCATAAACCACTCAGGCCAGTGCTCATTCTTATAGTTATGAGTAAGCCACAAAAAAATCTGCTGAACTGTAAAAAAAAAAATAAAATAGTGAAGAATCAGTGTGTACCAGTTGGAAAATTGCTCTGCTGAAGCGCACTCCATTGGGCACAGCCACTGCATGTTGATCACTTACTGGTCAAGGCTGAACTACCCACTGGTTCAAGATGCGAGGCAGAAACTAAAAGGACATTATTATTCTACTGCCATTGCCTGCTGACATACCACTGGATCTCATGCAGTTATGAATAATGAAAACAGATTAATAGGTTTTAAGCCCAGAAGTGACCATTATCATCATTTTAGCCTGACCTTGCATTCTAGCAAGGGTAACAGGATATTACACAGTTTTGTGCCCTCCAAAAATTGGCATTTGAACTGCAGCATATTTTACATAAAGATGAACAACCTAGCTTGATTGCATATGCTATTCTTATCTAGGTTAAAAATTGAAACAGGAACTGAGTAATGAAAAAAGCTACCAGAGCCTGCTACTAGAGTCCTGTTGGGAATATAGAGAAAAGTGAATACTGAGAACAGAAACTAGAATTACAACAGAAAAATGGATCTGAGCAGGACCTTAGGAGCTAACCTACAGAAGCATTTCCTCTCAAAGAACAGAGTAATGCTATCTTAAAACAGTGTCTGATTCACTGAATGAATGACAGAATTCCTGCTAACATCAATAGTTGAGGCCACTTTTTTACACCATGAAGTAAGCGTAAGAATTTTTTAGGTTTGCTTGTTCTCAGGGAAGAGTTAAGGATAACATTCATGATCATGGCACACAGGTAATCTCACACACTTCAAAGCCACACTAATTGCTCAGGTAAACTTGATTTAGCTAGAAAACGTAACAATATGTATTAAAGTTCATAAAATATCCTTTGAATCCTTTACTGAATGACTTTCACTGACCTCTTTTCTTTAGGGTAAATGTATTCGTTTGTGGATAGTTTTCTATCTGCAATTTGGAAGGTTTAATATGGAAACTTTTGCAAGAGTGCACTTGAAAAGTAAGGTTTCAGTAATACTCTGAAGACAAAGGCTACTTGTGAGTAATACTGAGCACATATATGCTGTGGCAGACCACAAAATCTTCGTGTACTATGCTTAAGGATTTTTACTTTATTTCTCCTTTCCATAGGTTTTGAAATAGTCACTAATTCACACTCCTTGATATTCAACATACCGTTTTTGAGAAAATCACTGACTGCAAATACCTTTACCTGATAAGTCCTATTCCAAGAGCACTGAATATCACAGAAATGTGTATGATGCTAGTAAACAGGAAAAAAAATGAACGATATGGATGCCCCGAGAAAAATTCAGCTCTCATAGGACCAATATATAAACATAATGAAGTGCTGGCAGCAATCTGGCATTTCTCTAGCTTTGGGGAATAGAAGGTCAGAGGTCTAATTGTGCTGCAGAGAGGAAAAGATGTGGGGATGTGTTAGGACCCGTCTTAAAAGCTGGAGCTGGAATTAGTAAAAAAAGGAAAGAGTACCAAACAGTTAAACAACAAAGTAGTGAAGGACAGTGTTCATGAAGCGCTGAGGCAAACAGCAAGCCATTTCACTATACAATAAATGTACAAGGCATGGAAATGTGAATATGGAGCTAAAGAAAGATGTCATTTTGAAAGAATGGCAGCTCTGAAGTTAGAGTTGTCCAAGTGATTTAGACAGAATCCCAAACTGAGATTTCGGAGGTCTGCGTTTTTAGGTATGCAATCTTTATGGTCAGCTCCAACTCCCCCTGTTTGCTATTAGATTTAGGAATCCGCCTTTAGTCTTTTTTTATTCCTGAAGATCTGTATCACCATTTCCTTCAAAGCACACTGTTGCATGTGGTAGCATACTTCTTGTAAGAGGTCCTTAAGTATATTCAACCAGATATTAGCCTAGAGCAAAGCATAACTGAAAACATACATAAATTTAGAGATGAGAATGGAGTGGAATAGAAGGGTACCTTTCCAATCTATGCCCTATGCCAAGAAAACAGAAATGCAGTCCTCATAACACAACTGTTACTGTAATTTACTGATCAGTGGTGCTATGTATACAACCAGAGAAAATGTAAAAGGAGATACACACACTCACAAACAAAGCATGCTTTTGCACAGTTATGGAGCATGGTTGCTGCTCCTGAGAGCTTCTTTTCTTAAGAATGTCACTCAAGAATTGCTCTAATTGATTGAAAATAGCTGGTCTCACCTTGATCTGTCCCTGTTAAATGTTACCTGTACTGCAGATTGCAGTAACTGGAAAATTGCCGTCTTTACATTTGCTTTGGCCAGTGGCTTTGCCCAGAGTTTGGAAAAAGTCTCAGTGTTTGTTGGTTTATCCTTGATATGTCAAGGAAAGAATAATTGTTAAACCTTTTCTGAAGAGGGAGTATTAGAGCTGGAAGAAGAATCCTTGTTAATCTGGAGATCTTCCTCTGGCCAGTCCAAACCCACAGACTTTTCCCAGAGATATCTGATTTATTTTTTTCAGATTGGAAATAACAAAAATATGGTTGATGTCAAGAACAGACGTCTTCCTTTCTTTTTTTTAATAGGTGCTTCACACTTGATAGATGGCAGAAGTCAAAATAAATTTCTAAAATATGTAACTAGAATTCATACTTTTTATAGCTTGATCCTGGTCCCAGCTAAAAATCAAGTGGAGTTTTGCTACTGACTTCTGCAAGAGGAGTGCAGGGCCTTCAAATTGCATAGTAAAATACTCTTTATTCCTTTTTGTTTTAATGTCTATATATACATAGGCTGGAGTAGGATGAAAGTGTCAGTTTTTACATTTAAGGATTTGTGCTTTATGAGCCTTGATATGTTAATGCTTCCTCTGGGACTATTCTGGATGAGTGCATTGCACAGGTGGCCCACTGCAATTTATAGACACAATAATTGAACAAGAGAAATAAGAGACAAGAGTGTTTTCAGCACATGGGATGCAGCTGGTTCAACTACTTTAGCAGGAGGCATAACTTTTGTATGACAAAGTCCCTTTCTAAAACATAGGAAAGAGGACTATTTTCATGGAGACCCATGTGCTACTTTTTGCACTTACCCAGCTTGCTTCACATACCAGAGCGTGCTCTGAGAGTTACTTTGTCATACCCTTAAATTAGCAATTTACTCTACTATAATTTATACTGCTAAGGAACTCTTTTAAAGCAAACATTTGTTAAACCAGGAGTTGACTTGAAAAATGCATAACTTCCATGAACTGAACAGTCCCATGCCAAGGAGCATTAAACTTTGCAAAATGACATAATGCAAAAAGCAAAACAACTATTACAGTTTCTGTTAAATAAAACTAAACTCAAATTAACAATTTCTTTGGTCTCCTATCAGCTGTTTGTATGGTTAACTGGGAAGTTTTTCTTGAGAAAACTGCAAGGTGTTCATCTACAGCTATTTGTCTTTCTGCAATGTAAAGTAGGAATAAACAAACTACTGTCACAGGCAGATCCTGCTAGGAAAAATTCTAAACTACTGAAGGATATAGAGTGCAATACAGGAAGTACTTAGGTTTCTGTTTTTTTAAAAGAAAACACAATCTACATCTCAATCTGTGTATTTAAAAAAGGAAAAAATGCGAGTTTTATTCTATTAAAAAATAACAGTTAACAGAGAAAAATCAAGTCTTGATTGCCTGATGGCAGGCATTCTGATATCACAAGATTTGTCGCATCTTTCAATCAGGGTTTGAAGATGGAGGCAAGAATTTACCATTTCAGTGATACAAGTATTTTTAAAATTTATTAATTCATCTTACATGGAGGTATGCTGCCTTCAACAAATATTCCAGTGATTAGAGTCCTTTCTCATATCTTGAGGTATATCAGATACCATTTCAGGTTGGGATGTTTTGGGAAATTAAAACTTAGTTACCACAACTCAGTGCTTGCTCACAAAAACTGTTCTTATTTTTAAAGTAGATTAAATGCTACAATTAGACAGTTAGCTCCATTTTATTCACTGCTTCTTCATTTCAAAAGTAAATAATTCGTTGCTTAATACTGAGAAATTTTAATTTGCCTCTTTGCATGTTCTTCAATAGTAGTATTTTTAAGTTTTCCCCGATTAAATACAAGTTTATGTTATTGCAACACATAACATGGCTAATTTCTGATATACTAGACATTTTTTTTTAAGTCTAAAAAATGTGTGTGTGTGTGTGTGTGTGTGTTCTTTCTTACATTAAAGGGTCAAACTCACAGGCTGGAGACACTGCTCAGTACATATGTAATGAAGCCATGAATCCCTGACTCTGGTGTACTTTGAGATTTAGACAGTTGTAAACAAGCATCTGTATAACTTGTATTCTCATCATGTCAGAAACTTAGTGCCAAGTTCCACAATCTTAATTTTGGCCAATATTAATTATTATAATAAACACATGAGAGATATTTTTTTCTGTTTGACCATAGTTTACATGAAGACAGGGAGAGAGTAACCCTATCATCTGGTTTTGGCATTAAGTACTTATGTATATGAGTAAGAATTATCATTAAAGCATAGATTCATCACACAGTCTTCACTTACATCAACAAAAAGAAATCTGCAGAGCAAAGTCAAAACAACATCACCCCAATACTGACAGAGGTGGACAATTTATGCACACTCCACACCTCATCCCTTCACCACAGTATAACAACACAGATTAAAAACATAAAAAAGGTTACTGAAGTCGATATGCTTAAACATCTTACTGAACTGGGACTACAGGCAAGGATCTGAGTTTAGACAGAAAAAAGTACACATAATCTCAAAGCAAGCATTTTCTTTTAGTAAAAAAGAACTTGCATTTGGCATGTCACAGATTTCTCCAATAATGTATTTACAATTCTGCTAGAAGGATTCCTGTATTATCCCATTTACTCTTCTACAGCAATCTTTCCCTCCTCTCTTAATCAGAAGGGCAATGCAGGGAAGAATAATCTACACAGCTCTATTGCATACCATCACAATTTCAACTTTGTTGAAATGCCCAACAAAAGCAAGAGGATGTCACAGTGGTGGCAAGATTACTGGTGTCCTATAGATTTCCAAATAATTTAGTTATTTATTGAGACCACAGTTTGACAGAGTACTGAAGCAGATATCTGCTATTAAGCTCACAACATAAATGACACCTTCTTTGTCATCTTGCTGTCTATACAAGCTTCTCTGGGCAGAACATCTTTTGCAGCTAAAGCTGTAACTTAAGCAATCACAAGTTTCCAGTCTGTCTCATATATTTATTTATATGCTGTTCTCATTTTACTGGAACAGCCCTTTGTTGCACTAGGACACCTGGGCAGGAAACACTCCAACTATCCAACTATCTTTGGCAGTTGCCTTCACAGCCACCTCCATGACTTAATTTTCAGCAGATCAAAGCACCTACCTTTCATAACCAGAAGTAAAAGACAGCTTATTTTTGCATCTCAGGTCATATTAGGCAGAAGAAGAAGAGGTCTGAGTCTTCATTTATTGTTAATTACTTACTTTAATTAGGTACTTTAGATAACTTTACATTTTGTTGGTTTTCTGCTGGGCTGCAGGAGCAGGGACTAAGCTGAGACTTAAACTTGTTCCACACTTAGTACCAACAACATTAATTTCTCCTGTGCACTCATTATAATCAGCACTAAAAGCACCTCCCCCAGAAATAGTGATGACATAATTATGACGCCATATATATGAGTGTTTCTGAGTTTTTTGAGTTCTGTACGGACATAACTTAGGCATGCCTCTAGGTCTAAGCGTTCTTATAATTCTAAAAATAGATCCTTCACATTTTTCCCTGTATTGCAGCAAATTTACAATCCAGTTAAATGCTGTTTATAGAAGAGAGATGAAGAAAAGAAATTGCCTCATGCCTGTGCATTCTTCTTCCTCAGCCAGAGAGCAAACAATTCTGTTTTGCTCATTGATTACAAAAATAGTTTCTTGATGACTTGTTAATTTGATAGGTCAAGCAATTTATTAGGTGTTTCCTGTGTTTCCAGCTATAGTCTGAATTGCAAGGAAACAAGTAGTGTCTGTGGCATGGAAGATGAGTCTGTGTCTGATGAGAGCCATGTGTACCAAACTCACATTTTTCATAAGTGCTGTCATTTTACAGATGTATGACCCTCTTCTTCTGGTTACAGAGGAGGGGGGCTGGGGGAAGATAATGTACAGGGTTCAGGAGAGAAACCCTTGTAGGCAGAAACACAAATCATGTCATGCAAACCAGAACAGTCTACAGGAACATCACATCTCTTTGCAGAAGACAATAACAGATAGGACAGAGAAAGATGGAGTCTAAGATGATTAGGAAAACAGGAATGGTTAATGGATAACAGCAACGTGGCGCCAAGCAGTTCATTCCATGTCATAAAGATATGAGGCAACACAAACAGAGAGCAGGTAAAAGGTCCTTGAAATTCATCCAATCAATGCAGATGCAGATTTGTGTTCCCAGTATATTTGACAGAGAATAATACAGACTGTGGAAAAATTAATGTATTTCAAATTAAGTCTTTTGTTTTCTTAGCATCTCTTATTCTCAGCATGCATTATATCATCTCCAATATGAAATTACTTTTTCTGGTTTGGTTATTTTTTTTTAAACAAATCTTCTCTGCAAATTCTGGGCACTTTCTTTTACCTTCAAACCCAGGGTCAACATGTATCTTAGGAACATAATTTCTCTTTTACATCAGACCAGCAAGCTGGAGGAAGAGCCTGAAACACGTGGGAGTAATTCCACCACACTCCTCACCTTCTGTGGAGGTCCCTACTCCACTACTATTGCTGCAAGAATTTGACTGGCTCTCATTGCATAGCAAAGGCATAGAGGGATCAGTGCTACTAAGCCCCTGACCATGATAGTACTTAAACCCTATTGCATACATATATGGTGAAAAATTATACTTCCTCTTAAGTATAGTAGGGAAGACTATACTTCCTGAGTTACATCTGAGTTAGTAGGGAAGACAGATTAATCTATGATTCTACTCCACTCCATTTAGGGCACCTATTTTTATTTTCTGTTTCAGTAGAAAAGTACTTACAAACCCTCAAATATTGATTAGCAATTTGTAGCAGCTCAGTTTTGCAGTACTCAGCACGTGTCACAAAGTACTAATCCTAGAAGAGCACTGAGGATTTAGTTTGTGGTGATACGACTGTTCAGACATCAAGGGTTCAGCATGAGAAGTGCCTGGGACCAGGCTATGGCTGACTTGAGTGTTTGAAGGGAGAAAAAATTACCTGAAGTCCTCACTGATCAGAAGCTTGGATCCCTTGCATGCATATATTAGCAAGTACACTATGGAGTTTGTACAGCCATCAGGTTCTCAGGAAAAAGCAGCAAGGCATGACAACATCCATTGAATCAAACAGAAATTGCCTGAGAATCCAGCTAAAGAGCTTCTGCTCTTTCTTTTCACATGAACACTCCTTGTAAGTAAGGCAGCAGTGTGCAGTTGCTGTAAAGTGACTATCAGCAAGTGGACATAAGTTACTGAAACCTATTAGTATTGGATAACTCTTCAAATCCAAATGACAGGAAACACAGGAAGGCAGCCAACAGCACTTCAGTAATGCGCTTGTTTTTCGCTAAATCATTTAGTTTGGTTGCAAATGTTTATCCTTACTCAGGCAAAGATTTCATTGACTTCAGTGGAAATTCTGACTGTACAAGGAATGCAGAATTTTTTCCTCCTGTAAACAGAGGTTCTCTGGAATTGCAGCCTGCACATAATAAACCTCTCAAACAATTCAGACCCATCATTCTAATTCACTGTGAACAGAACTTCAGTATATCTCAGTTAACAATAAACATAGGCTCTCATCCCAGTCCTATTGAAATCTATGGCAAAACTCCCAGCAACTTCAATAGGAGCTGTAACAGACCCTGGAGCTTTCAAAGACCAGACATGCAATGGTTTAGTGCTCTGCATACTAGAACTACAGGTCAAACCTTTGGTTCTGTAAAATACAAAAAAGAAAAAGAATGTATTTTCTGCCTGGTTGATGTTAAAAAAAAAAGTAATCCAGCCCTAACAATCATTTAGGATAAAAAGTGCTACATGGAGAGCATGAACCTCATATCACTCAAATCAATTTTATATACTCATCCTACGATAAAATTCAGTCAATATAATGCTTCCCCACAGGTTCCGAATCACTAAATGACAGTTAAGTAGCGTCATATGCCCCAATCAATTACATATAAAAGCTAAGTAGATCAAAATAAGTTATATCTAACCTATTATAAAATAATGTTAATTATTGCAGAGTTAAGACTAGAATTAAACAGAAAATGATGTGGTTTGCTAGATAACAAAGTTAGGAAAACATACTACTAAATCTCTGTATGCCGTGATTACACCACATTTGATAACGTTGTCCAAGATGCTATTGTTTATTCTTTAGATAAATGTCCTAATCAATAGATACATGAAGACAAAATAAGAGTAATTAAGAGAGGTGTATTTGCCTCTCTATTGGTACATATCTATTGAAAGCAAACAGAATTCTCATCAGCAAAACATACTTTGAGTCTAATTTGCAGTTTTTCTTTTGATTTATAGCTTTTAGAAACATCATGTCAGGGATATGGCAAATATTCAGGCATTTGCTTAGCTAAAAGATAAAAGGCTATAAAGCCAGCTGAGATATGACACAGAAAACAAGGCTTGGCATAGTATTGAAAACTGCAGGTCACCTTTCTTAATGGCCAGAAAGAAGTAGCATACCCCCCACTGCAGAAGGGTTTATGGAGAAAAAGTCTCTTAAGTGCATGGTTCTTCACATGACTTTTTGCCATTGACATCAGACAGAACAAATCCTAAAAGCTAATGTGTTCACACCACTACTCCATTAAAAACAAACAAATAAAAAATCTTAATAAAGACATATAAGGTAAGTTTTCACACCTGAATCAGCATCAAGCTTTCATTATATGAGGCTCTATATTAATACATAGGCTCACTGTGAACTGGCAGTACAGAAATAACCAAATGCTTTTGATCCTCATGGCATTTCTAAACACATTTCTCCAGGAAGTAACACCACTCCAGTTCAATTTACCCCAGCCTCTAACACTTGCTGCAGCTCTCTGATGAATCTGCTATAATTCAGATCAGTAAAATTATCTAGGTTTAAGAAAAAAAACCCCCAAACAATCCCAGCTTCTCTCTCACTGCTCATCTAAAAAAGCCTGAGGATTTAAAACATAATCAAGATCACTTCAGTAGGTTTGTTTATCGCCTGACTCTCCAGACAGTTAGCACACCTTAGCACAGCTGAGGAGGGCACAAACCATGAAGTGGGATTATGTAGCTGGAGTAAAAAAAGACAGAGAACTTTCCATAGTGGCTTTGCCACTGTCAAATCCATGAAAATAAACTAAAGTCTGTTTTTTTTTTTTCATTTTGACAAGCTATGTACTAAGTAGAAATAAGCACATAAGGAAAAGCTCAGCTTTGCTTAAGTCAGGGAGTTACTCATCACTTCAGTGAGGATTTCACCTTTTACATCTAACAGAATTTGTCTTTTCCAGTGCAGGCAGTGAGTGTGATGGTATGTGCTATTTTCTATCAGCTATGAGTGCAGGGCTTTCCCTGCCCCTAAAGAAAACAGCTTCTGAAGATCAGACCAAACATTAATTTTCTGTTCAGTATTTCTGGAATGCTCTCCTTCTTCCTTGGACTTCTCAACTATTTGCACGTCACGGTATCCTATGTGTAAAGTGGGTGTTAAAATATCTATCTCACATGGCATCAATGACAATATTTATGGTGAGCTGAGAATCCAGAATGAAAGCAAGTACAGTATAGACAGTACAGTATAGATGCCTAGTTTTGTTCATACTGTTCATCAAAGCCTTTATAAAGTTAATACTTTGCACCAGAGATCTTTCTGGAATGAAATTAGTGAATAGAATTACTGGTGTCACATCAAAAGAGACTCTCTGTTCACCCGATCTCCCTTATTTATTTTCTGGCATTATCTTTTTCCTTCCTATCTTTCCAAGGCCCAAGGCATGAAAATTTACATTTTCATTGCATTTTGTCCTTAAAAAGGAAAAAAGGGAAGGAGTAGGAGGGGAAAGTAACAGAGATAAAAGGAACAAACAGCTCTAGATATCAAGCAGTGTAACCAATTCCTTAAAGTTATTCTCTGCTTTTGAATATTTTATAATTTATAAACTGGAAACACATTATGCTTTGATTTTCAAATTGCAGCTGAAGTAACATGCCTGTTCTAAACCTTCTAAGGGATAAGGAAACTGACAGATGAAAAAATATTCACTTGTTATTTTCAGATGATCCTGGTGGTGTTCCAAATTTCTGTGGCAGGTGATGTGGAAGGGATTTGGGGAGAAAAAGGATGAAAGACCTTTGGAAAGATACTTGAGAACAGCTTTTAATCCTGCCAAAATGGGTCCAGATTCTCCTTTAGTCACTAGAATACACCATTACCTGTTGCTTTTTAAAGGCTTTATAGTTTTAATGATGATATTAAGCACAATAGCTACTGTCAGGCATGCAAAATCATAAACCAGAGATTTTCTGCATTTCCTCAAAATTGTCATTTTGTGAAGTCCTTCTGTGCTTAAGGGCTGATTCTTTAATTCACTTGTGACAAGAGAGTGTGATCTGACTTGCCCTAGTGTTCTGTAGAGCTCAAGGTAAGCTTTGTATTATAGTACAAAATTCATTGCATTCAGTGAAGAAAGACTGCAAAGGAAACAACACATCAGTGAAAGCAGGCAGATAACGCATCCATCTGAATGAGAAATTCAGTCAGATATTAAGAAGGCCAGTGCCTACTAAGAAGATAAGCCCCTCTATCTCCGAACACAACAGAACAGAAGCACTGAGCATGGCTTTACATGCAAGATGTGAAATAGTTCTGTCCCAGCTTTCAGCCAGAGCGTCATTGTAAGAGACAGGCAGTACAGGGATACTGTACAACTTCAGCCCTTGAATTCTACAATGATAAGGCAGACTCCCAGGATTAACAGCCCTGTCAAGGGTAACTCTCTGAAGTGCTTATTTGTTTAGAAGAACCACCTCATTCATCATTAAGGAGTGATAGAAATGGAAGCCCTCTGACACAATATCTGAAGTCTACCTGGATGTATGCTTTCTTGGTATCATAGAAAGCAGGAGATAAAACCTTGCTATCTGCTTTTGAAAACAGTATTAAAATGAAATACATTACTTGTGTTTACAATGTCTGGTTTCTAAGACGTTTATTTTATTGCTTTTAATAGAAATATTGCAAGCCAAATTGAAAGTATGTACTTTCTATGGTGAGCTGAATTATACTTAAGCACAATTGTAAGTAAAATGATATAATTTAATTTTAAACTAACCCCCCTTTAAGAGAAACAGGTTTTATTTTTACATTGTCTGAACTTTAAATAGATGTTTCTGATAATGAGTAATGAGACTTGAAATTTGATAAAATTGATTTTTTCTAAGCTTCATTTATATAAAAAGTGAATTCAGCTAAGAATTTGTAATATGAAAAGCCTGGACTACTTATCTAAGATATTTATTACATAGAGATATTCCATGAATGATCCTATTCTGCAAAATCAGAATCTGTGTCTTTGGAAGCTTGGATTCCTCAAATCTTCAAATATTAATCTTTCCTCTATATCTTAAAATTACAGCAGAGAGAAAAGGTATAATAAACAAGCAAATTTTAAGAGCTATCAATGACTTGTAAATACTTTTATTGGAGGCCAGAAACTAAAATGAGGATGGTAAAAAGTGAGAGAGGGTGAATAATATAAAACTACAAGAAGTACTGGGAAGCAATCCCTTACTCTGTTGGTGGTCTTGTAGATATTGGACCTAATTGAATGTTAGGAATTAATGATATCTTCTTTTGTCATTTTGACAACACATGTAATGAAACAAACTAGGGAAGCTCTTCATTTTACCAATATATACTTCATTAAAATACATATGCAACTTTTCCAATTCAGAAAAACTGTCATTTACTGTAAGGGTAAGACTTCAGTGGGCTGATGGTAGGAAATGGTAATTTTGTTTTGTCATGAGTTGCCTGTTACCGTCTGCTAAATGCATTGGGAAAAGAAAAAAACCTAATCCAAACAAACAAAAACCCCTGTTGCTTTTCAGTGTTTCATTAATTTTCTCTCTCTTTGCCCCCCACTTTTTTTCTCCTGAACAAATATATATACAGGGAAAACGATCTGAAATGACTGTGCAGATATTAGCACACTGCTAATCCACACTGAAGCAATCTTGCAATGGAGAATTTTACTTATTTCACTCAGAGGAAAGAAATATGTAGAATCACTGTGGCCAACACAGTAATGGTGTGATCAGAAATACCAAATCCTGTCAATAATTTGGCATCAGACGTTGATGCTGGCACTGTTTTTAAAATTAGAAAGTGGTATATGGTGTCAGTGACTGTACTTTTGAAATCATCATAGAGCTGTACTACGTTTCCGATTTTGTGGTGTTTTTTTAAATATCTGATTACTCCTGGACTATTCAAGAACTGCTCCCTTAGAAATTGCTAATTAAGATACTGAAGAGGCTCATCTAATATTTATACTTCTGGTGTTGCACTAGATCATTTTGCAGTGCATGAACAGCGTCATGAAGAAGGAATTAGAAGCAGTACAGCTTTGAGCCTCAGATAATCCTTCACTGATTAGTGAGATTCGCATCATCACCTATTCTGAATGCACTCCTCTCAGGATGTTGATAAAGGCCTTCAGTATCACAATATGGACTTCCAAGCACAGCTACGGCTTTTCTACCCAATCAAAGTGAAACCCTCAGTTCACCTGGTTAAGCTAGCTAATCCTAAATCGGCTTTTAGATTGTCACTTAACAACTCTGAGGCACTCCAGAAGGATCCTGCACAAATCCTGTGGTAAATGAGGCCTAGGCTGAGTGAAAATGAACAAACAAAAAGCTTTAAAAATGGACAGCAAATTCTTTACCTAAGACATATTTTTATTTCTTTAGAGTGAGAATTAAGATGTCAGGAGCTGGACAGTTCTGTTAAACTGGTCCTCAAATGATGATGTATGCCTGCTTAGATTTCAAATGATGACACAGGACTATACATTAAACTGAAAACTAATGCGAGTAATCTGCAGAGGGTTTAGTGCTTTGTAATGTTTTATTACGTGAATGACTAAGAATACAAAATTACAGGTTTTAATAAAGAATTTGAAAAGTTTCAGTTGTTGGTACATACTTGTAAAAATGTCTGAACAACCTGAAGTTATTAATGAACTCCCCAACAGTATGTCACTGTCTTCTGATGAAATTTTTAGCAAAAGTTACACTCCTGTGTTAATGGCTGTACCTTGTAGTAAACTGGATGCTGTCATCTAAATCCTATGGCTGCGCACTATACAAACAGTATTGAAAATCTTTCTTCCTATCGGAAGAAAATAATATCCATTATAGTCAGGGACCATGTGCAGACTGGCAGCAGTGCAGCTGCAGCTACTGATTGGCAAGTAGAATGCAAGATAATTCTTGCATCTACTATAGAGGCAGAAAATTGGCGCTGCCCAGGTATGTTTGCTCTTTGAATACACTGTGATTTGAAATCTCAAACTGCAATTTATAGTAAGGCAATAATACAAGAAACATGCTGTGAAATTATTTTAGAATTAAGTGATAGCTGGAAATTGAACTCATAACACACAATTACTTGAGGTTTAAAAATCTTCCTTCTACACTGAAGTGAGAGAGCAAGATTCCCAGCACTACCTGATGAGTGAAGGCACTCACAGCAAAAGCTGAGCGGCAGAGAAAAAAGATCTTGCCATCTGAAGCAGATCACTCAAGTACCAATGCCAGATTAAACAGAAAAAACACACAGAGATCTAAGTTTATTATCTTTCATACTGAATTGTTTAGAAATAATAAATAGAATATACAAACCCTATACCACAGTAGTTTATTTTGTCTTGTGGGAAGTTTTAACAGTTTCTGGGATTAAATGGCTTTCCCCTTCTGTGAAGGGTCTGATGTAAACTCTTGTACTGAGGCTTAAAGTCTTAAGGTTGTTAGAAGTTTCCATCAGTCAGTCTGTATGTCAATGGATAAAAAGTTGGTTGCTGATCTGACCTGTTCATCGCTCTCTGGAAAGACACCATCAAAATACAGACACTTTGGCAATGTTGGGGGAGGAGGGGAGAATGGGAGAATAGGGGTTTTCAGTGAGAAAAGTGAGTTCTTCTATGCGTTAATGCGGGGCTATTGAGACAAAGCCTTGGAAAACTCCAAATTTGAACATGCATATACTCATCTTGTAATTGAAGCTTCCACTTTATAAAATCCTAAGAATTACATATGTTTGCTTGCTTAACAGAGGAGAAAAAAAGCAGACTACTTTTTATTTCTGAGACCGGTTAAGAGAAGCACTGATGTTCATTATATTATTTCCATTATTTTGCTGAACAATGTACGCTTGAAGTTACACACTAGTTCACTGCAGAACAAATTAGCAAAATGTCTAAGAAAACAGTAGTAGATAAAAGTCACTGTTAAGTAAGTTACGTAACTGGATGAGAATAATAGTTACAGCACTTTTCAAGTGTAGTTTGAAACAATTTTTTAAATTGATCTCCTAGAATTTCCGAAAGCTGCAAAAACCTCTCACTTAAATCCACGTATTTTTTTTCTCTGCTGGCATGCAATGAATTTATTTCTACTGATGCTTCAACCCTCTTTTATGTGAAATTACTTTTCTAATTGCTTAAACCAACCATTTTAGCTGCTTTCTGTTGTTTTCTCAGAAGCAAAAATTGTCTAATTTGAGGGTGTCGTATTGAAATATATTTAATGAGATTCAGCATTTCTGCTACCTGACAAACTTGTGCTTTATTTTTTCCACACTCTTTAGATCCATAGGTATTCATCTCCAAATTTATACTCGGAAATATCAGAACACCCAGGATGAAATCCAGAAACATAATATTTAGGCAACCTCCTATTTTTTTTTCATCAATGGGATTTTCTTGCCTCAAAAAGAAGCAAGTGGGAAAGGACTGGCAGTTTGTCTGTTTGGAAAACTAGGTTTACTGCTTTTAGTGATTCCCTTAATTTAGTTGCCAGCAAAGAGTATCTGTAGCAAGGATTTAACCCACAAACTGAAAGGAAATCTTATTCTGAAACATGCAAAACAGTGGCTATTACAGGCCATACCCGGAGATTAGGATTTACTGCCCAGACATTATGTGCATATAGTTCAGTGATATACAGAACGCAGGCTGTTCTTTGCATACCAGTCCTGCTCTGCAAATTTACAGGAACCTGAAAGCACTGCTAATTTACATGTTTTAAATACTGTGACCATACTTAGAGGAAGCTGAAAGCATTTCTAATTTGCATATTAAAAAATATGGTGGCCATATCTGGAAATGAATAAAACAAACCAAAAGGTATGTGTTCTGAGTCAGCTTAGCTTATTTAAGCAAAAAAATGAGCAGAATATAGAGGTATTTTCTCTGTGGCCATATACCTTAGGGGATGTACCAATAGGACTAACTTAGGCCTTATTCTATTAATAGTCTTAACAAAGGTTTAGTGAATGGGATCCAGCTCACCTAACTTCAGATGTCCACAACAGTGATCAGAGTTCAGCAAACTACCTATTTCCTCTGTATAGTCTGTAAAGAGCTATAGGCAACTTTTATGTGTTACTCATCTGATTTATTTCAACAGCTACTTCAGGCTGAGGTGCCCTGCACTGCACTTTCCTCTAAGCATTCAGACTGCCGGCAGCAGTTTAGGTGTAGATACCTGAATGTGATCAGATGAGTCCTGCTGTGTCAATGCAATATCTGTTTTCCATTCTAGCATGGACAGTAAACCTCTATGGAAATCATAGCTCATTTATTTTCAATTAAAGTTTGACTACAAGTAAGAGACCAACTAATGCATGTGTTTTTGAAAGTGGCATTTAGAGATCAGCTCTACCTATTTAGCTTATAGTAGGCATGTCACATGCCAGAAGTTGATGATGAACGTACTCAGGTCAGGGGTGTGTCTTGTCGCACCCTGTTTGTAGTTGACCAAAACAAGCTAATAAAAGTTAACTAGGTTAATTTTTATAGCTATTTCTACTAGCTGAATGCAGAGTTTATCACTCAGGAGAAAGGTAATATCATGATAGATGGAAACCAAACATCAAGCACAGACAGCACAAACAGAAGCCAAGCATAGGTCACTGGACAATCAAATCGGGCAACAACAATGGCTAGGAGTGACTGGGGGCATAGTTCAACATACAGGACAAACCCATTGGTTTGCAGAAAGCAGAATATTATGTTGAATTTTACCGAAGGAAGAGTTGTAGAGTCTTTTGAAACCTGTAAACAATTCATTCCTCTTCATGTTTTCTAGAGGGAGGTATCAGAAACCTTTGTGGTAGGTCACTCTGTGATAATCAGTATCTGCTGGGGTGGAATAATCATGTTACACAGTGGTGTAGGTTATAAAACTCCCAAATAATCTAGTACAGACAGAAAGGGTCAATGCACAAAGAAGAAAACAGACTAAAACCTAGGCCCAAACCACAATGCTGAAAATGGTTATAAAACAAGGCATGCTCACGTCTAGCAAGATAGATATTCTTGGCCTTTATTTCTGGGAAGATTCCCTTATCTGTCAGTATTGAACCAAGCACTTTGGAATAGCATTAGGAATTTATATCCTGAGGATGCCATCTTTTAGACAAAATAAAATCAATGTCCCAAGTAGTCAGGATTTTTTACTGCTTGTTCCAAAGTGAAGTGTCTTTATCTCCGGTCTTCAACAGATTCCAGATCCTGTCATAACTCAGTTGTTACTGCAGTTTCACTTGATCTTCAAATCTACATTACAATCCAGATACATGTTGTATGGCAGCACATCGCTGCCATACAACTTGTATCTGGATTGTAATGTAGCAGTGTGCTACTGTTGTGTGGCAGCACATCGCTCTTTAGTAACATTGAATTTGCATGAAGCTGCATTTTGTAATACATTCATGCTGTAGTACACAGCATGGCTACTAAAAGTATATTCCTGTAAAATGACCACTTACAAATCACTGTTAAAAGGATCTTCTGATTTCTATCATCTGTTTTTAAATGTTTTATATTTATGAACAGACCAAGTTTATGTAACATGGGCTAGCACAGTTTCTTCAATGGCAAAAAAAAATCAAGGAAGCATATTACGATTGCAATATACTAGTGAATGAAAATAAAGTCCTAACAGGATCAGAACCTAGGATGGCTAATATTAGACAACCACATTGAGTAAGTCTAACCAGACACTTTTAGGAAAAAACTGAAGGTATTGTCCTTTAATTTGAAAAGAAAGGGAGTTTACTATTATATTCACCAAGATGTTCTAGAACAGGTAAATGAGAGAAAAATTGCTGATGTTGATGCCAAGTCTATTATAGATTCATTTGACAGCTGCACTTTGTCTAGTTTATACATGCATTTGTGCATGCCTGTATCTGTTTATTGGCACTGCATATGTTCCAGTTGCTTTGAGCAAAAGTTTGCTTAAAAGTCAGAAATATGCCAATGAATATGGCAGAAAATAAATTATGGGTTTTTTTTATACCATCCTATGGTTATCTTAATCAGAATGTACTACTAATTTAATTCCAAGCTGCTAATTTATGAAAAACTTCAATTAAATCAAATTTAGTCCTGAATTTGTACTGAATCTAGAGCCATCCCGAGTCTATCAACACTACAGAGATGTCAGAAATAAGACATTTCAAGCTGGTGAGTTTTAACATAAACTGGATTCCAGATGATATTGGCTTGACTGGAAAACTGTTGTAAAATACATTTGAAAAGATGGTAAGACAAACCCTCACTGGATAATGAAGCTGTAGTTTACTAAATCTGGTGAATTTTCCACTGTCTTTTTGTGATTCCAGGTCTTCTTCCCATAATGGAATGAATCTTAGGCATTCAAAATCCATGCAATTTTGGTCTCCTTGAATTTGCATTAAAAAATAAAAAGTAGTATTTGTAGCATATATTGTGCAGTTTTCAGCTAAATATAGAGGCACACACATATTTACAGATACTGTTTCTTTCTTGTCTCTCAAGCCTGCCCTGAATTTCAGCCTCCCCTGAATAATTCTATCACACGCAACTAGGAGTGGCTTGCAGACGCAAATCTAATTTTGCATCCAGCTCTTCATCTTCAGCATGCTCCCCATCTTGGTCCCTAATAAAAACACTACTGATGGAAAACACAAGGAATTTTCACCCTAAGGTAATAAAAACTTCTAATAACATGCTGGGAGAAATAAATTTAACAACAAAAAAAAACCCAAATCCCCCAAACAAAGAAGCATAAAACTCAAAACCACCACTATCACCACCACCTCCAAAACTCCAAATCCAAACAAAACCTAACCCAAACCTAAAGAGCACAGGCTGTAAGGTTAGGCTTCCAATCCTAGAAGAACCTGCACTCCATGGGCAAATTTATCAGTTAAGTGAGAACCCCTAAACTCCCAATTGAATCCACGGTTTGGGAATCTTACTACAGGTGCTGTGTTTGTTGTTTTTTAAGAACTCACATTACAATACTGAATCTTGCTACATTAGCAATTGCAACGTGAGGTTGTGACGAGATGTTTCATAATCAGCCTTTTCCAAACGATCTCATTACTATGTTCAGCTATCTTTGGAAAAAGCAAAAAGTCAAGACACATAGAACCAGAAATGAAGAAGGCGACAAAGGATCCTACTTGATTTATCAAAATCTTATAAATAAGGTGAGATTTGGGTTACTTCAAACCAATTATCAATCTATCTTAACTCCTTTCTTCATTTCTTTTTTTCTAAGACACTGCCCTCCCTAGTCATAATAAACAAGTGATCATACTGAACTGAAGAACTGTGAAAAGAGAACCTGGCAAAGTAAACAAATAATCCTAAAAAAAGAGCAAAAATATCCCACTACAGGAATGCAGAATACTATTTGTATCGCTGGGCATTCTGGAAGGCTGAAGTGTTTTATAGGCAGCACCATATGCTAGAGGATAGAAGACACGGGCATTTTTATGAAAGCTGGGAATTTGCCTTTGGGAAGTTTTCATGTGTTTGTGGAAACTCACAAGCTTCCCATCATTTTCAGGCATCTGTGATTTTCTTTCTCTTTTTTGATAACATATGGAACTGTCACATCAAAACATGCCCTTGCATCACTACAAAATATATATTTCATTTCTCTAATCCTCTATGACAGCCAGAGAGAAAATATATTTAAAAACATATTTTATTTGTTGCGTAGTTAAAGGCATAGCTTGAGCTTCCTGTTTGAAGCCTGGAGACTTCAAACTTGAAGACTCCTGAATGAAATAACAATGGCTGGTAAGCGCTGCTTTTGGGATGCAACAGATAGCACGTCTGATGTTTAAAATACAGCTAACAACTAACTGAAAGAATAAAGGAACAGTAAGTTTAATCTATCTAGACTGTTGGATAAAAATGTCAGTACCAACAGTCCAGGAAGAAGTGTGGAGAGAAAAAGGAATCTGTTCTGTGATTTCAGAATATTTTATGGGGTATGGCAGAACTAGCCTTCCTCTGACTCCATCGTGTCATGTATAGGTTATACTTGAGCAATTTACAATATAATCATACTGCAGAAAAGGTTTTCAATATGAAATATGAAGGATGAAAATGTTTCCAGGTGGAAAATATTACCGATGCCAACATGCATTACAATGGCTATGAAAATGTCCCACTTATCAGCTAATATTTAAAAACAGTATTGCTTTGAAAAATTATTTTCATTACAGAGCTCTGAAGACCTCTACAGTTTTATTTTGCATAAAAAGTAAAGAGAAATATTCTTCCCTCAACCTCAGCAAATTCCTAAGTCAGACAACCTGCTAGCATTATGTATGTTATATATAAAACACATGAATTATTAGTACTTCTTCGAAGTTCCTCCAGCCCCTTCCCAGGTTTCAGCTGAAACCACAAACTCATCCACCCTGTAAACACATTTCTCAGCAAATTTGCATATACTTGGTATAAATTAGGTTCTACCATACTTCTTTTCCACTTACAGGACACTACTTAGAGAGCAGCAGCTAAGTTATCCTAAAGTCTCAGACTGCAAATGTTATTCAGGTACGTCAGAGGACAGGCACAGAAGTTGCCTTATTTTAATTCTCACAGGCTGCCTACCTACACCACTACCAAGACAACATAGAGTTTGTCATTAGCAACACAACAACTTAAAGAAAACTGGTCATTAAAAACAGATCCCAGAGAGAACTTGCCAACTCATAACTTTGTTTTACACACTGACATTGAAACATACTTGTGTAGGAAACAAAAGTACACATATTTTTACTGTGCTAATTCATTTGAACATTTCAAACTGCAATTCTGGATCATGCATGGTTAACTGTACAAACTATTTCAGTGAAATAAATGGGCATAACAAGGTTGAGCATGTGCAGCATTATTTGCAGGCTCTTCCAAGTCACTAGTTCATAATGAGTCATCTTCATTATTTCCAGAGAAATGCTATTGCTAGCAGAGTTTTGAAAGTATCTACAAGAATTCATTTTTGCCATTCAGGCTTAACATGCATAGCTCAGTCTTTGAACACACTGCGATGTTTATATAGCTGCACACATAATATACTGAGACAAGGTAAATCCCCACGTTTCTTTCTTGTCTTTCAGGTATTTTCAGTGGTCTCTTTGTGTTTGTCATTCTATTTGAATTTTGCAATCCTAATTCTCAAAACCAGCTGAAGAGTAAACACAGAGGCTTTGTGACAGGAAAAAAAGAGGCAGATGAACAATAAATAGCAAATAATGCAAGCTTCTTTTCCATTTCTTCTTTTAAATGAAATAAATCTAGGGTGAAAGCTTCTCTTAGGAAAAAAAAAGAAAAAAAAGAAATTCTAAGAAAAAAAAAAGTGCAACACGAAATAATTTTTAACTGCCAGAGAAGAGGATGTGGTGTGTTTGATACATACTCTGCACCCTTTGTCAGGATTTTCTCTGTGGTTTTTTGCACAGTATCTATGGTAATTACCTGACTATTTTCAGTCAACAGCTGCTGGAAAAGGCAGCTGCATGGCTCCCATCTCTGACACTGCAGTCTATTCTGTGGACTCTTGTCCAGCCTCTCTTGAGGCTCTCTGGGAATAAAAACCATACACTAAGTAAATCGTGCACTTTCTTTCTGCTTTTCTCTAGATGGCAGCATTTGCCTTGAGGACTTCCCTCTACACATTTCTCATGCAAGAGTAACAATATGGGCTCAAGCAAAATACTGCCAGGGTCCGGAAATTCTTTGCCATTTGTTTTGGTTTAATTTTCATACTTTTCACTGTTTCTTTTGCACGAATAACTCTTCTCATTGATAGCTGAAGTTGTTTTAGCATGAATAGTTAAAAGCTAAATACCCAAGTGCAATTGTTTGTAGGAGAACAAAATTCAGTGGCAGTTCAACTAACAGAGTAGCAACATGCACAGAGCAACCAACATGTATTAAATTGACATGGATTAAAATTAATGAGTTTAAAACTTACCCCTCAAATTCCACATATATTTGAGATGTTGCTTAAAGTCTGAATACAGTTTGGTTATCCTTGCTTTCAGTTTCTGAACTCTGTGTATTTGGCATAATTTGATACACTGAAAAATCCTGTTTTTGCACATTTCTGGTTTTCATGCAGACCCTGAAAGAAGCAGATTTATGAGACATATTTCTAAGGATGAACACACCTTCACATTTTAAAATAAAACTTTGCATAATTTGATATTTAACATTTGCTAAACCCCTGATCTCCTATTCTATACATCTAGGGGAGGATGTCAGTCCAGTGCATAGCTTCCTTGTTGTAAAAGGACTAAACAGAGATCTCTGACTGTATGCAAGAAGACATAATCTACACTGTCGGAGTGCATCAAACACACCAGAAGCAGCTGGTTATGAGAGATAATTATCCTGCTGTACTCAGTGTTGGTGTAGCCTCACCTCAAATACTGTGTGCAGTTCTGGACCCCATAATTAAAGAAGGATGTTAAAAGTACCCAAATGCATCTAGAGGAGGGCAACAAATCTGGTATGACCTGTGAGGAGCAGCTAAGGACTTTGTGCTTGTCTGGATTGGAGAAGGGGAGGCTGAGGGCAACCTCACTGCTCTCTGTATCTTCCTGGAGTGAAGTGGAGGGGGAGGTGCTGATCTTTTCTCCCTGGGATCCAGTGATGGGACATGTGGGAATGGCTCAGAGCTGCATCAGGGGAGGTTCAAACACTGGAACAGGCTTTCTAGAGAGGTGGTCAATGACCTGAGCCTGTCAGTGTTTAAAAGGCATTTGGGCGTGCTGTAATAACATGCTTTAACTTTTGGTCAGCCCAGAATTGGTCAGGCAGTGGGATCATTGTAGGTCCCCTCCAACTGAAAATGTTCTATTCTGTTGTCAGGTAGACTACCATATTTGTTATTATAGTCCCTTATTCCATATATTCCTGGTGCTTGGTCATCATTAGAGATAGCTATACATTTTGATAATGTATAAATAAATAGTTATATATAACTAGTCTTATTCATCCTTTCAGTAACTCATGTCTAGACCGCTTACTTCTACAAAATAGTTACACTGAAAACTACTTAATTTTTTATTTGTGAGAGTATGAGATGTGACACATAGCAGCCTTCCAGTATCTGAAGGGGGGGGGGGCTATAAGAATGCTGGGGAGGGACTCTTCCTTAGGAACTGTAGTGATAGGACAAGGAGTAAGGGGTTAAAACTTAAACAGGGGGAGTTTAGATTGGATATAAGGAAGAAATTCTTTACTGTAAGGGTGGTGAGGCACTGGAATGGGTTGCCCAGGGAAGTTGTGAATGCTCTATCCCTGGAGGTGTTCAAGGCCAGGCTGGGCAGAGGTGTCCCTGGCCATGGCAGGGGTTTGGAACTAGATGGTCCTGAGGTCCTTTCCAATCCTAAGTATTCTATGATTCTATAAGCAGCCTACATTAAATGGAAAAGAAAGAATTACATAAAATGGGAAAACTCTGAATTGTGATTAATGTATCTTTTTTCAACACACAGTGTTATTAATAAAATTAGTAGGTGTATGCAACCTACGATTTTGTTGGCTTTCAAGCAGATCATACTTCATTATGCATCCCTGTAGTAAATTTTTCCATTCCTTTCTCTAAAAGGATACACTACAGTCATAATTAATCCACATTTCTAGTGCATCACAGCATGTACTCATGGTAGGAAATGAACGCTATCAGCTGTGGTAATTTTTTAGTAAGGCATGTATAACTATTTATATATTCCTTATTTGCTGCCTTGCAGATACAGTCATTGCAGAACTGTGTCCAGAGTTTTTTGTTTTTCTAACTTGTCCCCCAGACAGACCTTCACTGCCTGCTCTGCCCATGCCCATATAAACTTGAGATACATTTTTTTCCTAAATGAGCCCCATCTTCATTTTTCTCATGCTTTCCCTCTTCCTCCCCCCAGTTTGCATTTGTCTCTTAGTGCCCTACAACTCCTGGACAACTAGTGTTTGACCTGGGCTGGCGCAAGCTGAGCGCAGGCTGTCACCGCCACAGCATTCCGCCTGGACAAGATGGGTCTGCTTAAGTTCTGCATACCAGTCACAACTGGAATACATATCTTAAAATGGTACAATGCAAGGGGAGATGTTGGCATTTCACTACTTGTTATTATCAACTGAGAAAAGGGAGAATATGCTAAAATAAAAAATACCCAATAAAATATGCAGTACAAACGGGCCAAGTGTTAACTCATCTAGCAAAAAAGTTTTAAAGTAAAAGCATAAAAACCTAATGCTGTAGCATTTTGATCCAGCCTTCCTATTTTATCTGCTTATCTCAGCCTCATCTGACGAATGCAGAGCCATTCAAGAATTTATTCTTCTCTTTCTCTCAGAGGAAACTTCTGTAATTCTTTTTAAAAATAGCATTGTGGAGACTTGGTGGCCAAATGCCTATCGATCATGTGGAAAGATACATTCTTCTTCTGACTTCAAAGACATCACTGCTGTCCAAGGAACTAAAACTGGCAGCCGGAATACCAGGGAAGAAATAGATAGGGGTAAGGACAGAAAGATTGTATCTCAGAGTGAGGAAAAGAAACAATCATCTACAAGCTCTTCATTTAAATTACAGCAAAGGTACAAAGCTACTGCAAGGTGCCAGACGTGTTGGAATAACTTTTGAAGATAATAAGAATTATTTGAATAAAAGGGTTATAAATCTACTTGACAAAACCATCTATAAAGTTACAAAAGCAGCAGTTCTTTCTTAAGTTGATAGGAACAAAGAGGTCATGTTTAATTTAATAATCAAGTACTCCGTGGACACTAAAACAAATGGCATGCTCCAGATACATTTTCAAAGAGGACAGAAAAGTCATCATATTGAAATCAGATGCCATGTGCATCACACATCATTTCTTCCTGCACTGTAGTCCTGCAGTGTCCTGTTTTTTCCAGCTTTAGAAAGCTGTTTCTGTTTCTTTTCCCTCAGTTGATATGATCCAGTTAAATCCAAGCCTTGGAGACACTTGTATGAAACATCAGTGATTACTTGATTTCTCAGCATATAAATCTAACTGCAAAACTTACCACGTAGGACTCTGTTATGAGGTAACTTTTCCTAAGCAACATTTTTACTTCAGCTGCTATCTGCCCCGAGACCTGCATCAATATAATACTGTCAAAGCTGATCTCCATATAACATATTAAGCAATTGTTTTCCCAGAACAACCTGATAAGCAACAAAAGGATTAGATGGGGCCTTTCAGCTTTTCAGTAAGCAGCTTCAATATAAATTCAACTCCAAGCAGCTTTTAGCTTCTAAAAATCAAGGCCACAAATATCTTCTGTTAGCTATGATCTGTTTAGAGAGGAAACTCTCTATCTTGCAGCTCTGCCAGCTTTCCCAAACCCTTCTCTGTTTCTCAGGACTGTGTCAGACACATTTACACCATGCAACAGTTCAATTCCTAGTAACTAAGCAAATGCCCTAATATGCAGGTTTTGCCATGCCTCAGCCTTTCTCTGGTAAAACTCATCAACCTCAGCTGAAAGGAAATACTAGAGTCTCCCACATTCACCTCTTAAGTTTTTGTTACCAGAAGGGAACTACAAAAGCTGAAGGGGTGACAGAAGCTGCATAAGTTCTGCTTGCTTCTGTAGGCATAGCCAGATTGAGAGAACTGCAGCACAAGCACCTGCACAAACCCCCATGAAACCTGGAGTCCTCTCTTCAGATGTTTCATTGCTGAAACCTTACCCTGGTATACGATTAGGCGGTCAGAAAAGATCTTCAGCAGAAACTCTAATAAAGGCTTTGCATATTAGTGAGGTTATTTTACTGTGCACAGTGTGCTAATACCTTGCTTGATGGCTAAGGAGAATGTTGCAATGTAGCATTTTGTACAGCTATTACCTATTATCGGATGTGAATGCTGCTACATAACATAGGTGCTTAATTTCCGATTTGTTATGAGTTTGCTATGCAGCATCAAAAAGGCTACATATTACACCTAAGGGAGGACAAATCTGAACAAGGTACTAGATTTTAACGTCTGTTAATTGTGTGGTTCTGTTAACTAGAAAATAACCAACATAAACACATATTCTGAAAACAGGAAGAATATTGGCCAAACTGATTTCACTTTTATGATGTAGGTTGTGTTCCTAAGCTCTAATTACTCATGTTTATTGCAACACTGTAAGCACTTTTATTATATAAACATACAATTACCTGTTCAACGCCATCCTATAATTTACAGATACACAAAACTGATGATCTTTGTATGCAGCTGAGTAATATATGCATATATATAGACAGAAAAGCATGAAGGAGAAAGTCCAAATAATATTTTTGCTCTTCTGCAGTTCAAATAAAAGTGCTTCAGAATTAGCGCCTATCCCCTGGAATGTTTGGTGCTGCACTAAAGCTGAAGACAGAAAAGGGAGTTGGTAAAGTAGCCACCTAATGAGCGCTCTTAAAATACGCATTTGCTTGTGCAACTCGATACAGAGGACTGCAGTTAACAGACAAGGCTCTGCATCACAGGCAGATGCAAGTTTAACACTCTGTGATCTTTACCAGATGCTCTGAACTGGCTCTGGTCTTGGACCTATGACAGTTTTGCCTATCCACTTTCAGATGTCACCAGCCTCCACTAGCAATTAAGGGAAGCTTTTCTTGCAAATCTATGGATTTATGTGGTGTTTAGATAACTGACCTTGAGAGATCAAGAACTGATTCCACACCATTGCATTCCCATTGGCTGGAACAGAACTGGTGTGAATAGGTATAGGAGATGGTTACTTGGCTCTCAGGTTGAAATATATTAAACGCATTTACCTTTTTCAGTTTGTCTAATTTTCTAGTTCAGTTCTTTTAAAACAATTACACTATGTGAAACTAAATGAAAATTATATCAAGTATTTGTGTTTGGGGTTTTTTGTTTTGTTTTAAAGAGTAATACAGAAAATAATTTCCTTAGCCTTCACAAACACTCCTATTTGATACTTTACCAGTAACAAATACTTCTGATTTCCACTATACATATCAATTAAAATACTTTTAACACCATGCTTCTATATGTTCCTTAAGGCCAAAAAAGGCTTTCTTCTTCCCCCTTCCATACTTTTTACTTACTGAAATTGAAAAAATTAGATGAATACACAAAATACTTCTTGATTGTTCTACAAAATGGTATTGCTTTCCAGCAGCCCTCTTCCTTCTCCTCTAAAAAAAAATCTTTCAATACAGGGAGCTTAGTATGGAAAAAACTGGAATGTAGGATTAGACAAAAACACGAGCTTGCTAATAACTGTTGTAATCAAGTGATATTAAAGTCACAGAAACAGAATAAGAATTTAGCCAGAAACAGTAAAGTCATGTCCTGTATCTTTCATGGACACTCAGTTATAGAGTACAAATATTAAGAAGGCAGGAGAGTCTGTTTATAAGACCCCAAAGTTTTAAAACAAACCTTGGGATTGTCTAGTATATGCCATAATAATTTCCACATTCTGAATCTCTTGAGTTTTTTATAAATGCATTTTGATAGCTTGATCCAAGAGTATTCACAGTAAATTGAGAACTCTGAAGCTTTGCAAAAGACTACAGCAGCATTTCTGCCAGTAAAAATATAAGAACAAAATACAGACCCCACTTGGCTCAATTCATCTTTTTTTTCCTCCCCCTTTTGCAAAGTGCGCCTTGCTCATCTTTGCCCTGGGACATTGTGCAGGAGGCTGATCTCTGAAGTTCACATGCTTTTTATCCATTAATAGCCTATGCCAGAAATACTTCAGCTCTTCCTGGAGCTAAGACATGAAGGGTGCCAAGAAAAGTCCTGGCTGTGCTCTGCCTGTGTGCTCCCAACCCACTAGATGGCTTACCAGCTCGCCTGAAGGCAGCCTGTCTGTGTCTCCCTGGGATGACATTGGCCTTGCATGGTGGCCTCTCTGGCAAGACAGGCTTTGTCTCCACAGCATAATGTTTCACTATGGGTCCAGGTATGTTGTCCTGCATCTAAACCAGTTCCAAGTTTGTATGCTATGGTTTTGCTTAGCAGTCATAACCAATAAAAGCATAAAAGAATATGCCACCTCTCCCCCATGCCCAAACTGTTATGCAAAGGTTGCAGTTTACTGATGATATTAAAAGAGAAGCCCAGTACTCCATCAGGGAAGATAACTCCAATCCTTTTACTCATAAATATCAGGACAAACACTCCTAATACTCCTGCCTTGTCCGTATCCCAGTTGTCTGTAGGCAACAGAAGGATTGATTAGCTCCTTGCTGTCTAACATGAGCAAGTGATCCAGGAGTTCACTTTGGCAACTTGGCAACTTGAGCCCTTTTTCCTGATGTGGTTCTAAAGGTCTCCCTGAAAAATAACCACTCCCCAAGACCCACAGTGGTTTTAATCAATTGAGAATTAGTTACTCTTGTAGTAAAAATGTACAGAAATGAATGGTAAACTGAAACTTCCTTCTATGAGTCATGGTCTGTTCAACTGAGCTCCTATTGTAAGTTTCAGGGGGTTCATTAAAATACAAATTAATTTTACAGCTTCCTAGGCCATGTCCTTTTGGAGATGGTGTGTGATGATCACGCACCAAGCTGTCCAGAGGAGTTCTGAAGGAGCATGAAGTTTAACCTGAAGAGTATGATTTGCTGGGAAAGGTCAGGAAAGCTTGTGCTGAGTTCAAACCTCCAGGTTAGTTGAAGTCCAGCAGTGTGGAAAAATCAAGCTCTTAAAAAGATAAATTATTGGTCTTTTCTCACGTAGAGCTAGTGACAGTGGGCTATTTTTCACTGTAGTTGTCCAGATGAGGGCGTGCCTCTAACTATGAGGCACTAAGTACTCAACAGAGAAGATCTCAGCTCCCTCTGCCCTTTTCTGAACTAGTCTCCATTCTCTTTTGCTTATCCCTTTCCTTGCACCCACATTTCTCTGCTATGTGTTTCAGCAGGGGAGTGCAGACTTTTGGGTCTACATTGAGACACTACAGCAAATGCCTGTTCACAAGGGGACAATTCACCCTTGCCTTCTACTTGTACTAATAGGAAATTTTTTTTATCACATGTATTCCAAACCAGGGAAACATAACAAATGACCAACATTTTATATAACATCACTAAAACTATCAGTATAAGCATGGCAGCAAAAGGGTTTGCCCACTGAGTAGCAGTCACTTTTTATTATTTTTCCACATCATGCCCTCATAATGGAAATGGCCAAATTTAAAGAAGGGAAGGAGTACAGGAGTTAACTCAGACTAACCATTAGAATGCAAAGCTGTAAATGCAGGGATTCTGGCAGGTGATTGCCCATGCTGGGAACTGCCCACAGCAAGCTGCAGCTCTTTGTCTAGGCAACATGCCACATTTCATCTCCATCTGGAGTCAGGCTGGTTCACTAACATAAAAGTAACCTGGTCTCTTAGGCCTCTCTCAATAAATTTTAGGAAAACAACTCAGGAGAGGAAATCTTTTCCAGTACACTAGAGTGCTGATAAATGGACGTGACCCAAAACTAAATTGCTTAAATCAGTGTCTTTAAATGACCCCCTCATGATTTCTCAGCAGCAGGTAAAAACAGAGGTTTGTGATTCTGTTAACATCAACTAGACTCTAGAGCAAACAAGCAAACTATAGCTAGTCAATACAGCTGGTTACTGAGAGAAGCTGATTTTACACTGTGAAGTGTGGATGAATCTTAGCCCCATCAAAGTCAACAGGAAGTCAGGGAGACCAAACAAGTGCATAAATCGATTCAGTTATTTTTGAGGTAGTGTGTGCTGCCTTGATTCTCTATTGTAAGCAAGGACAACTGTTATCTTGCCTTTTTACAGTATCTATCTGTTTTCAGTACCTGACCCATTTTAGCAGTAAGATACTCCAAGCAAAGTATTGCTGGGGTGTTTTTAGAGTCTTGGATATATCGCTGCCCAGGAAGTGTGATAATCCCTGAGAAATGTCTGAACTCACTCTGTGTTACACTATGCTGAAATGGGATATGGCATATACAGTATGAAAGTTCGGAAAAAAGGAAGAGAGAATAAGAGAATCAGAGGGAATTTGCCTCATTCTGCCAAGTTTCCATGAAAAACATACTGATCACATGCTAAATCTTGCAATGGCTGTCAACTGTAATGCTGTCAAGTACTCCTCTGCTGCTTATAGAGCCAGAGATGAGACTGATTTAGAACATTTTAGGTACTTCCACTCTATCCTATTAAGTGAGAGTATCACTACATTTTCTCTTTATTACCACAAATTGCAGGAAAAGGAACCTCTGCTTTGTGTATGATAAATGAGTAAACACTTAGCAGTCCAGAAAAACACTCATTCTGAGAAATCACCATTGTGGAAGTACTAATAGAGAGTGTGTGGTCGCTGGTAAATACAGAAATGATGAGTATTGGCCATCCGTTGTCCTATATAGATACTGGTTCTGATAATAAAGGATCATCAGTCAAATTAATTTTATGTTCTTTACAACATCTTCTATCAAATATAAAATTTATGTGCATACTAGACCAAACAGTTAATTACAGATCAATGCTGATTATTTAATCTAATGCAACATGTGGATTTTTTATTCTACACTTTCAGTTTCATGTCTCAGAGTATCTGTGGGCACAACAG
Source organism: Psilopsiagon aurifrons (assembly GCA_025447955.1). Classification (NCBI taxonomy): domain Eukaryota; kingdom Metazoa; phylum Chordata; class Aves; order Psittaciformes; family Psittacidae; genus Psilopsiagon; species Psilopsiagon aurifrons. The sequence goes on along the minus strand of JAOEHY010014042.1, from coordinate 17,241 downwards.
TTGGCAATTTGTCCTCAGTTTATTTAGAGAGCTTTTAAAAACAGTCACACATCTTTAGTTACCTAATTACACTGTTAATAGAATTACACTGATGTTAATAGAATGGTTGCAGAGAGACACTTAAAGACAGACAGTGAAATAGAAAAGAATAATAAACCTATTCTTTCTACTATCTTGTTACATTTTAATCTGATATTTGCCATGCCAAAATCATAAAACATTTCCACCAGTACCAGATTAGTAATGAAAACATTTCACATTCAATTCCCACGATAGACGTGGCTATAGTTGGCTTTACAGACATCTAAATCAAATCAAATGCAGTTTCTTTCTACTTCAAAAATTTAGCCTCTGAATTTTAGTTTTACAGTCTTTAATAACTCTAAGATCCAACGTACATAAAACTAAGTCTTTCACCTTTGAGTTCCATATTGAAATTGCTGTAAGTGCTAATTCAAGAAGGCTATGCCCACTTCTTTATTCCTGTATATAATAAGAGGGTTTCTTTAATTTTTCTCTTTGGAAGTAGTATTCATTGATGTTAATATAACTGTATATAGAAATAGTTTGTGAATACATTGAAAATTCCAGAGTAGAGATATTTAACATGTATACTTTCAGCATGTCAAGAATAAATTATAATGACGTAACAGCTACTGCATTTATGATCATTTTGTGTGTGTGTGACTGACTGGAAAGTGAATTTTTTCGGTTGGAACTCAACATATGTGATATGTTTGTATTTGATATATATTAAATTATATGAAATTATTTTTTATGTGTGTGCATATGCACATATCTGTCTGTCAATCTATAACTAGCTTCCTCTAAAGCCAGGCAGGTATGTGAACGTGAAGGATGATCTGGATAAAACTTTGCCCCGAGCATTACACAATATGTGTTCTATTATCACTGTAACACAGACACCATCTTATCTTCCAGTCTGTGTTTGCTGACTATATCTGTTGCCAGGTTGAACTTTTCTCATAGCTACTATTTCTCTTTATAGAGTTTATCTATAATGTGTTAAATTCCTTGATCTTCCTAATCAATTTAGAATGGTTTACTAGTACCCTCTGTTAAGTTTGATTTCTCCTCTTTGCCTTTGACCTTCCCAGTATGTATTATTCCTAGTATTATTAAATAGAATTGAGAAACATGCCAAAAAGTGTTGGAAAGAAATTTTAACTTTATGAAAACCATTCTCCGTCACTAGAGAGAGATTCATGTAGGAAAGTTTATTTATAATCAACATGAACATTCTAAAAATGTAACATTACTTAGAAAATAGATAAATTTCTCCAAGAAAAAAGAGTCCTCTCCATACCAGTGCCCCCAGATACAAGTCTGCCAGAAAGAGTCTCTTATTAGCATGGAATATGTTGTCTGAGAGCTTTATGGCCGCATAGACTTGATTTCTAGCATTTCAGCTCGCTTATAACTCTCACAGAGTTACAATGGAACAGTATGTATTTAACGTTTTTTTAAAGAGAAGCTCTTCCTAGAAAATTTTCACTTAGCAAAATATAAATTGTGGGTTGTCCATCATTTTTCCCTGATCCCTCCTTAAATTCAGAAATAGCACCGTATTCCATTTGCTTGGGCAACTGCAAGGTGATGGAAGTCAACGGCTGTTATTAATAGACAAGTTGGTATTAAGCACACAAGAAAATCTCTTTGGTGAGTAGAAAAAAATAATGATTTAGATAAAATGGAGAGGAAAGAGAGGAAAGTAAAGAAAGAAGAAATAATGCAAGAGGAAAAAGAAGAAATAGTGCAAGAATTTTTTCCCCTTCCTGTCCTCTTCCTAATTGAAAGACACAGGTATTTGTGTCAAAACTTCAGGGACAAAGTCTTTTTTGTTTTTCTCATTAGGATACAGTAGCCAGGTAATTCAAAATAAACAAAACTGTGTATACCTATCGATTGCAAATATACTGCAAATTCTAGACAGGGACAGGTACCAGGTAACCTTTTTAGTAGCACTTTTCCAGTTAGAATATGTTCTTTCTACTACAACCTATACATTTTTCATAAAGTGATATATCCAGTATAACCTATATGCACTACAAGTTACATAAGCTTATAAGAAGATGACTATCTTTTACATATATATATAATGTTATGCCATGTCAATACATTTCATATACAAGATTAGGACATTATTGATGCAAGACTACTTGAGTACTTCTGTTCAAGGAAAATCTTCACAATCCTACTTTCCCTGAAGACTGACAGACATTTTTACATTTGCATTCTCAGCAGAAGTGAAACTGCCTTTCCAAATAGTGAAAAGCACTTCCATTTCTGACAGAAGACTTTATCCTCTTTCATAGAACAGGGGTGGCCAACATGCAGCCCTCAAGCCACATCTGGCTTGCAAGCAATTCAGTTATAACATTTGTGCTGAGACAAGAACGTGCCATCAGCAAAGAGCAGCAGCAGAACAGACAGTTTGTCACCAGTACAGGGAAACAAGTCAGCAGACACCCCTATTGCCAGGTCAGGCTGCAGCTCAGTTGAACTTCTAAGTGTGGAGCACATGAAACAGGCAGTGGGGCACCCATCATTATTCACCATGCTTTAAGAGAGTGCATAATCAGTCAAATACAGCTCAGCAATATGAAGATTTGGTATGTGGCTTGTAAGGTCGGACAGGATAACCGTCTTTGTTTTGCAAGGTTAATGCAGTAACTGTAAAGCTAGAAAGGCCTTGGAAGGAAATGTCTCTTCCCTGTTAGTAGTTCTGCAACTGAAGTCTGATTTAGATTAAGGACAATAGCCAGCAGCATGTACCACAGCATATCCAGCCTTGTGAGAGGGCAAACATTTCAAACCACATATTGATATTTGAATCATGCTCTGATCAGTGTTCAGCACATACACCTTACAAGAACAAGCAAATCTTAAAACCACCGTCACAGAATAGGGCTCCTTCTGAAATTTGAAATCAAGTGCGCTCTGTTCCCAAATCAGAGGCTCCAATTACCTTGCCATGCATGCTCCTCTGACTGCAATAAATTAGGAAAAAGCAAAAAGATACTAGGTATTTGCCCCAGTGCAGGACTCATTTAAATGGTTTAGCATTAGCAAGACAGCTCTATACTTAGAAGTCAGCTCAGAGTAGCGTGAGGGAATGGGTGAATTTAAAGAACCTGTTCAGCTAATGTTTGGCACAAAACAACCTTCTGAGTGAGAAAGAAAACTAAACGGCAAAACAATAATTAATCTGTATTAGTTTATGCCAGTGATTGGAAAAAATTCCTCATTGTTTTGGAAAAAGAGAAGAGGGGCTCTAAAGGTGGAATGCAGTCCTGTGCATCTGCTCAGCTCTGGTACAGCATGTGCAAATTAATGGCAGAAGACACCCCTTTCCCCTCCAAATCAGATTACTCTTGTCAATCACATCTCATTTCGTTCATGAAATGGGCAGCAGACTAGAATCAAACTCAGTCTCTGGATTTGCACCAACTCCAGCAGATGCTGTAAATTTGCACAGAAACCTTCTAAATCTTGGATTGTGCCCAGGTTCTTTGATATCTTTACAAATCTATGCACATTCACCAACTCATGTTTGCAGATCTTGACTCATTTTCATCTCCTGTCTTAGCAGTATCTACATCATAAATCTCACAACAGCATCATGTCTTACTGATGATCAATTCAGGAACATCTTTTTCCCACCTTAAGTGTCTCTGAGAGACCATTTCTCCCATGCAGCCCCAGGACCAGGTGGTCTGCTTCACTTTGTTCTCTGACCTTTGGGATTTTATCTGACTATTCATTTGTTTTGGAAAGAGACTTTGATAAATTATTATTCACTATTGTAATTGAACATGTTTCAGTAGTGCTACAGGCTAACGTAACAAAGTAACTACAGATGATAGAAAAAATATTTGAAAGAACTAAAAGTATGGATACCTCAGTCACAATCACCAAAACTTTCAGTAAGAACAAACAAGTAAATCAGTTATTAGTAAGTTGCAGTGAGCCTCTTCTGATGTGGCATTGTAAAGTAAGAAATACGTTAGCATTTTATGACCACTGGCTATTCCTAGTCTGTGTGTGTGCATGATTTTGAAGCCAAATATGGGACAGATGAGACATATGGTCACAATATTCTTTTATTAATAGGTTGAGACTATCTAACTTTCAAAGGCCTGAATTAAGAAGACTGTCTATCATTCTCTGATTCCCATCAATTCTTTTCAACAGTGGAGAGGAAAGGCACTATACTTTGATGTGGTAGGATGCAAAATAGCAGTCTGCCCCACCTGCCTCATATACAGCACTTCACCGGATACTGTCCACTATTAAAACAGTACGTTAAGTCACTCAACTTTATTTTACCTGCAGTTCCACCAGGTTATAAATTCAGGTTTTTCAATTTGGTGCTACAAATAAACTGTAAACATAGCTCAGCCAAGAAATTAAGCTCAGGCTTTTACTTTCTATAATAAGAAGAGAAAATAATTAACATCTGCCATAAAAAGCTATGTAACAGACATTATGGATTTAAAATAGAAAGAAAAGGCATGGCAAAAGGAAAGGAAAAGAGGAGGCATTTGCTTTAATCATTAAGCATTAGGTAAGGCTATGCATAAGTAGATGAAATAAATTCTCCTTTGGTATCATACAGCCAAATTCATAAAGCAGCAATTCTAAACGTAAATCTACTTCCAGACATGGCATTAATATCCATCCCTAAGAGATATGCAGATCCCTATACAATGAACAACCATGGTACTTATTGGTCATACAATATCTGTTACACAAATAATGGAAAAAAAAAAGGTAAATTATTAACTATTGTGGAAGATAGGATCACAAGGAAACAAGAAAAAGGAAACAAGTAGAGATCAAGCTGGCAGTAAAATCTTCCAGTCAAATTCCTGGAAAGTACTTCCAGCTGAGTACTCAGTAGAAATAGAGTAAAGTCTCAAGAAGCCAACAGTAAGTAATATTACAGAACAGTTCAATAAGTTTCAGAGATTATTTTGCCAAAAATAATCAGCATGTTTGATCTCAGCTTGATTGGAACATGCAACTAGGAAAAAATTACCATTTGCTGCAGGAATTCTATCACTACATCTCACCAATAAGGATAGCAACACTTCCATTCAGATAATCCCCTTTAACAGAGTTTTTAAACAATACTGTATCAGTGAGTGGGACACTTAGCTTTTAAACATTTGTAAACAAATTCTCTCTTTCAAAATCAGATGCCTATACTTTAGTGCGAAATGACAAAGTATCATTAACAGTAACTGGTATGAGTCTACCAGAGTTGCATGGCTTGCTTTCATGGTTGCATACTATGGTTCAACACCTTTTACTACCTGTATTTCACTCTTAAAATGTCTTAAATACTGAAGAGAGACAATCTCACAAGAAGGATATTCAATTCTGAATGCTGGTTGTAGAACATTCTGTTGAGATATTTTTGACAGTTATAAAATTAACACTAATGTAGAGTGAGAAGGAGATACTGCACTGACTCAGAGATGCACACGCTAATGACAGATTAACCAAAAAAGGAATATTTTTAATTGTTTTGACCATAAAGCAAAGTTATTTTGGTTTTCATCTTGGGGAAAGAACACAGTAATAGCAGCATTATCTAAGGAATGAAATCTCAGCTTTCATCCAGCCTAGCAGCAGTATAGTTACACATTTCTTTTTCCTAAATCCCAGTCTTGGTAGCTTGCCCCAAACTCACTTTGAACTTGCAGTACATTTCCCCACCGGCTTCCTCTTCCACTTCAAGTACCTGTTTTCCTCCACCATAGATCTACCTTTGGGGAAGTGTTTCTGGATCTCTCATTACTTTTTTAGGATAATTAAAAGAAAACATGGTACTTTGCATCACTGGTATTTCACAATATGAATTCATGAACAAGCTACCACAAAAGGAGATGTGAACTCACAGAGAATTTTTGTTTTGCTGTAACAACATTTGCACACATACTTACTCTGCAGTAACTGGTAAGTAATTTTTTAAACTTTAGAAGCTAACTTTCTAATGGGAACTCCCTTTTTTTTTTTTTTCCTGAGTGCTCAGAAGGGCATATATTTTAGCAACTGTAATGTCATTAATGTAAGTGACTGAAAGACATAGAAATGATCCCTGAGAGACTATTTCTCCACCCTCAGAAGCTTAAGACCTGGATTAAACCATGACAGCGGGACTGAGATGCTCACTTATGAATTATAGACACTTTACTCATTTGATATATATGAATTACCTATAGGAAATACTGCGATAACTATGACTGTGTTTCTTTGTATTTTAGGAGCTTACACATATGTAAGGGGATATAGATGTGGTTTTATGGTGTTTTATGTCCTACACATTCCTATTAAATTCAAGCAGAGATTATAAAAAATATAGGACTTTGGCACTTTGACAAAACTGGCCTATGAGGCCATTAATCTGTTTGTATTTACAAAGAGAAAAAATTGTCAGTAGATACATAAGCTTCTCTTAATGATTACATTTCTTGCAGAGCTAATGGAAAGAGAATCTTGTTACATATTTTCCTTTTCACATTTTCCCTCTTACATATTTTTGCTTCTTAGCAAAAGAGCTTGAGTTGCCATGTTAATATTTAGACTGTCCTTTGCAATTTCTCAATTTCTGTTATTTCAGGAACAGTGCAAAAAGGCATGAGGCTACAAGCACAGCACTTTTGACGTGGCTTATGTTCAAGGATGTAACATCTGAGTTTAGGATGAAATAATTTCATACTAGGAAAAATTTATTCACTGAAACATTAAACAGGCTGCTCGGGGAAGTGATTGAATCATCATCTCTGGAGGTTTTTTTCAATGTAAATGTAAAATATAGATGCAGTGCTTAGGAACATGGTTTAGTGGTCAGCTTGGCAGTGCTAGGTTAGTGGTTGGACTCTATGATCTTAAAGGCCTCTTCCAACCTAAATGATTCTATGATTCTATGAATAATGGAAGTTGTTTGCTTCAGGCAGTGAACAGGGTGCTGTTGTGCTTGAATATCACCACTGCAGTGGGAGCCTCAAAGAACTCTTTGAAGACCTAAATTTAAGTTTCCTGAGTATTGTCATTCAGGAAACTGATTAAATGGCAGCAAGGCTTTAGGCTTTTGAATTGTTCATGTCCTTTGCTTTGCAAGCAACCACTGAAATACAATCTTGCCATTGTGGGTACAAAAGCTCTACAAAAATAAAAATCCTTCAAGAGTTTCAGGACTGCTCCTATAGCAATTGCTTCTTTTAAAGAGATTGAGTTCTATTTGTACTTACAGAATGGGATCTTTGTGCTTCTCTTTCGAGAGCTATTGGTAAAGTAGTTGTTAAAGATAAGGGAATCTGAATTTGGCTTCCCTTCTTCCTAAGGGGGTTTGAATCCTTAACATCAGAACACTGCTTTAATGAACATGTAGTATTTTGTTAGAGAGAGGTTTTATTCCCCTTCTATTACAAAGAGAATTCCTTGTATCAAAGGCTGAAAATCACTCCAATCTGGTGGTAATGACACGTCAGAAACTTATTTGGAACTTCCTTTGGAAGAAGTTCTTCCTTTGGAAGAAGGAAGTTCCATCAGCTACATTTTATCAGGGTGCTGTATCAACTACAGAGCATTAGAAATACTTGCTGCTATTATCACTTGCTACTTATTCTACTGTAACTGAGGAACACCACAAGAAGTGGATTTACGCTGGAATAGCTTCCACCTCTTAACCCAGAAATGCTGTCAATCTAGTCCTCAAAAAGAGCAACAGAAGGAAACAAAATAAAAGCAGAACAAATCTGAGAACTCTGGAGCCTAGAAATTTAACATCGTGGTATGGTATTTATGTCTCATTTGGTACTCTCTGAAGAAAATTATGTTTATATGTCTGGTAGAAGGGGCAGGAAGAATAAGAGGCATGAAATTACTTAATTTCTACATAAAGTTGGAGAGAAGAAGTAATGGCAAGACCTCTCTACTGTTAGCTTCCACTGTTGCAGAATGAGAATCAGATTTAAAACAGGATGCACATTTCTCTACAGTCACTGGAGAGGGCTGAAGCAGTCTGACAAATAAGGGATTACAGATGAAGGTAAAGATCAGCAAAGGAGTCAAGGATTTCTGAAAAGGTTCTGAAAAATTCAGTTTATTTCTTTTTTAAGAGTTTCTGCCTCTGTCCTTTGAGAATCTGTTCTTTTCCCCTAGTCTTTCTTTTAACACTTTCATTCCATTCTTCTCCTTTCTACCTCATAAACCTCAAGAGAATCCATCCTCCACCCCCCAACCTGACCTAGTGAGTTACCTGACCTGATATATGTCCTGATCTTAAAGTGTGATGTGACTGATGAGGTGTACGTCTCCTGCCTGTCACCTTCTCTGGTAGCCTACTTCATTCACATCCTAACACCTAGGGTCTCCTTGCGGTTCCCAAGAACTAACAAGATCTGAAGACAGTAGCCTGTGAAGAGGAGATTGCCAGCCTCTTTGATATGTGGGGAAGGATTTCAGCAAGACATAAGATTCAAGAGGACTACTGGAAGCCACAGAGAGGCAGGAAAGTATTTATCTGAGCTCTAATGAATTAAAAAATGGTTTGCATTCTTTCCAGTGCAATGGAGAGTGAAGTAACTTTTAAAAAAATTATTTCATCCAGGTCAAAAAAAAAGAACCTTAAAAAAAAAATACACGAGGGTAAGGCCTGAATGAATGGGAAAGAAAATAATGGCACATGGAAAACGGTAAACTTGCAAAGGTTTGGATAAATTTGTATGTTTAAGATAAGCATCCTGTTTGGGGAGCTCTTTCTGAATTAGACCTTTCAACCTTTTGAGTTTTGGCTGTTGCAAATGTTTACCTCGCCATGAAGCGTGGAGAAAAAGAGAGAAAGAGGGGGAAAAGAGGCTGATTTATGAATCTGAATTCTTTAAAAGGCAAATTAATTGCACTGTGGCACTTCACTATAAACTAATATTGACTTAAAGGACAGCAGGAAGAGATGAAGACAATGGGCTCCTGTAGCACTTCCATGTCACAGAAGCCCATTAACCAAATGTGTACTGAAGCAATAAATTTGTTTGGAAAAAATAGACATACAGTCTATAGGTGAGTGCAGTAATAAGCATTTGGCAGGGTTCTACTTTTTACAAATACCCACAGGAAAAAGGCTTTTGAGTTTATCCTTTTTTTTCTTTTTTTTTTTTTTTTTTTTGTTTTTTGTTTTTTGTTTTTAAAACCTTTCCTCTCCTTATCTGTCTAAATTCTTGATCTGGACTTCTTTTAACTTCAGAGAGCTATAGAAAAATCCCATTCATAAAACTGTATACATTCCCTTTACACAGAGTGCTGTGTACCAAGGTATTTGTATTAGACTATAACTGAGTTCAGTCTCCCTAAGACTCTCAGAATAGTAAGATAAGTGTTCTGTTTAGGGGCATCTCCAGGAATAAAACTATACAGAGTGCTCATTTCTCACTAGAAATGCAGCAAAATGATCACTTAGAAATTGATTAAAGTCTCTGCTCTCTGATGACAACAATACTGAACCTTTTTAGGAGGAAATGCAAATAATATAAACCTGTATGTCTTCAAACCGCTGATTCATTAACTAAGGCAATGACTTAGCACCATATTTTAGAAATCACCTCCTCATCTCAGGCTTTTAGCATTTTCCTTGCATGTTCTCTTTCATTTAAAAAACCCAACACATTAACCAGTAATAAGCTCTTACATCTCCAAATGAGCTCGCAAGTATTTTGGGGTTTTTTTGTGGTTTTTTTTTTTAAGCACTATGGAAAGTGAAACTTGGTGTGATTGTGTGAACTGACCTTGCATAGTCTGGGTTTGAGTATATCTGCAAAAACTTACATAATTAGAATTGTCAGTAACACTTCCTGGAGCCGTTCAAAATGAACATATCTGCCAATGCACTTATTTGACAGCTTTCAGTGAGCTCACTAGAAATGCTCTGCCTTTTCCCTGCAGCTAAAACAGAAAAGAAATTGCAATTATAGGATATGGCAAGAAGACTTTTAAAAGGAGGATAAATTCCTGGAGAAACAACTGTGGTGGGGAATTCACTTGTCATGGAACGGTATGTCCCATACTTCCAACCATTTAATCAGCAGGACAAAAATTTAGAAGACACTTACACAGTCGATATGGTCACATAACTTAAACTTGCATGTGTCAGCCACCATACACCACTACTAATTAAATAAAGGCGGTTTGTGGGTTATACCTTCTGTAAATGCAGAGGAGTATGAGCTGGTTCCAGAAGCTTTCCTTCCTGTCTACCACAAATCCTTTTTCCACTTATATGCCTTTACCATGAGTTCCCGTGCTGGCTTGAAACACTTTGTACACCCCCATGCAGAGTCATCGTCTGGAGAATAGTGTTGCCTGAGCCCTTGTAGCTCATCAAACAGATGCTACCATGTGGAGCATGAGACAATTGTGCCTCTAAAAAACTGTTCTCAAAAAAAAATTGAAAGACAAAAGAAATGAACCTCAGTCTAGAAAATGTGACAACAACAGGAAAAAGAAAGGTGAGGAAATGGAAGAGGCATGGGGGAACGAGGGTAAAAAAGCAATAGCCACCTGATGATCATGACTCATCAGTGTCAAACATGCCTGAAATTCAATGTGATTTCTGTGCTGTGTGCCATTTTTTGATGGGATTCCATTGGCTATTTGTCAATTCAAAGTCTCTTATTTCATCATTTCTATTTATCTCATTACTACTTCCACCATCTTTAATGGATCTGGCAGGTTTTTACCAGCCAGAAGTTATTCTGCTAAGCAAGTAATTAGGTACTTTATTTTCCTAAGTAATTAATTAAATAGTTTAATTAATTTACAGGAGTTCTGACTATCCATATGCTTTCACAGAAGTTAATTTTAAGTTTGCTTAAAAAAGTCTACTTAAGTCCACTTCAAAATTTTTGTTAACCAAGTAAAATATGTGTGATTGCACCCATTAAAAGGCAGGTATGAACATTTTACAATTTCTGTAGTGTGACTGGGTCCACTGTGGCTGGCAGCTGTTACCTCCATACATAAATGCTTTATAAAACAAGAACTGCTACAGTAAATTTAGGAATAAAATTAATAAATTTAATGTATTATTAGAAATATATGTGTCAGAGAGAGAGACTGATTGTTAATTTCAAGTTATTCCACAATGTGCAAACTACATGAACTAAACTGGAAACAGAAAATTAGATTGTGCTTTGTATAGAATCCTTTGAATTATAGAATCCCTAGAATCCTTTGAATTATGTTAATAAACTTCCTTCTGTAAATCCCCTTATGGATTTGATGGAGAAAAACATTTCTGGCATGCCTAGCAGTCATGTGTAGGTGCAGGACAAGGAAATGAGTCATGTATTTACTTCCAAGAGACGCTCTTAGTGACAATGGCAATGTGACTTTTGGGACTAAGCCCCCCTCTACCTGGAGGGTTATAAAAGGTACTATTCTTCATAGCTTTTTGAAATGAGTGAAGTAGGCTGCCTACCATTCAGAAATTGACTACTTTACAGCTTTCTGAGGTACCCCTTCTCCATGTATTGCACAAGGAAAGCCTATGGATTGCACACTTGGAAAAGCTAACTTGTAGCGTTGCTTATGTCTGTTTCTGCACTTACCCCTGAGTAAGGGACTTTGCAATCACAAGTGTTGCTCTCTGAGAATCAAACAACAATTCAATTGGCAGTGAAGTAAAATGGGAGTCTGATTTGCCTTGCCTTATCATTGTACACCCTCCCCTCCCCCTTGTTTTCAGTAAAGAGACTACTGAATAGGTCTGGCATAAGAAAATGTTTTATAGTGAATAAACAATGTAGCTTGTTAAAACAATTGGGTTAGAAGACATTGAACTGATGCATAATCCATGAATTTTTAAGCTACTTTGAACCTTTATCCTCCACATAATTGCAAAACAGCACAGTATTGCTGCTGCTCCATGCAGAGGAGATTGTACCTTAACATTTCAATATGCTGATTAATGTTGCTGTAAAGATACACTAACAAACTGCAGAATCATTTTACCTCCAGTTTTTTGCTAACTTATCACATCAACAAACCGATACTTGTAGACAAAGACATGCTATTTTGTGATGAAATGTTCTTAGACATTGTCTGCTAAATCCCTATAATTAGCATGGCCCCTGGTGAATGTCACTGGGTATTTGATGAAACAGGGCATGAACTCTGCAGCAACACCCAGGGGGGTCGGTAATGCTATCCAGAATGACTCTTGGAATTTTTAACTACTAGATAGGTTCTTCTTATCTAGGAAACTCAGGGGAGAAAGGCATTTGTCCGGTCTAATGACCTCTGCTAGCAGATTTATGCCATCTCCTTCTATACAAACTGTCTTCTCTCTACCTTTGGACATTTAATTTGAGAGTAACTATATTAAATAGTATTTTTATAGAAGGGATATGACAAGAAAATGCTAAAGAAAGAAACCGGCCAAGTTCTTTTTCTACTTATGCCATTGTCCTTACTCTTCAAAGAACCACAAGAGCAACAAGTTTTGCAGGTAACAAAACCCAAAAGAAAGCATGATTGCAGCAAGTAATTTCAAGTGTCTTAGAAGAAGTGAAATTTCTTATTAAATGACATCCTGCCCTAGGGAAAAAACCTGCTTTCTTTTGCTGCTATCAAGAACAGTTTTCCTTGGTTGTAGAAATATACACTCTAAACTGAAAGGTGCTTTCCTCTGTCCTTAGTTTTCAGAATGATAAATACTCTAAAAAGTGTACAAAGTTTCTTATAGTTCCTTGTTGTCTGCTGATTACTAAAATTTACCTTAGACTGGGAGGCTGAGTCAAAAACCTGCTGCAAAACAAGCTCAGTAGCTGGGTCCAAACCAGGGTTCTTATGTCTCAGGTGAGTGCTCTAGCAGGCACAGTACCAGCTGTTGAGACAGTCTGATTTTGAGAGAAACTCCAGTGCAGACCTGAGAAACTCTTGACACAATTTCTGTTTTGCCTGGCAAATTTTCTTTTAACTTTTTTTCCACCATTCTGCATTTTGTAGCCTTAAGGATTCAATGGTAATATCAATCTTGCTTTAGAAAACATCATGTATCTCTCACATTTCAAATGCCGATAATTCTTAAGCAACCCCCCTCAAACCTGACTTGTAATGCTATGGAGCTATTTCAAAAGAAATTTCAGAGTAGTTTAATATTAATTGCATTTTTTTTTTCCAAAAAAGAAAAAAAAAAATCTCTGATAGATTTAATTTTGCAAATCTAGAGAATTTCTCAAACCCCATCTCTCATACTACAAGGGATTAGTTTTGCCTCAGCTGGGTTTGTGGGTGGATTGAATAAGCAATTCAGTTTGTCCTTTTCCTAATTTTGTGTCCTAAAGAGTGCACAATATCAAAATGATGGAATGAGCTGTGGCTAGGGTTAGGGGGCAGGAGGGTGGCTGTCTATTGTATTAAGGACTAACTCCTTGATTAAATGTAGACTCAAAACAAATAACCTCTGCGCGTGTGTTAACTAGCGTAATTAATCTTCATGTTAGATTAACTTGATAAAATGTTGACCTAATTTGGGATTAAAAGATTACAAGTAACATTTTCAGCTGAAAGCTGTAACATGCCTCATGTCAACGCAGTAATGACAGAATTAACCCTGCAAGCCCTCTCAAACCTGTGCACTGAATGTTGCTGCTTAAGTAGAGTTTGGATGACCTGTAAATGCAGGAAGGCTGTTATATATAAATGGGCTAATATTCAAACACTCGTCTCTCACTCAGAGTTTCAGTGGCTTGCATGTACTGAGAAATAATGCAAAACTTGGGAGGAAGCAGAGATTCACCCATGCAATCTTACAGCATGCAAACTCCTACAAACTAAATATATAATGCTTCTTTATGCTTAGATATAGAGATTGGAACGCTGGAAGGAAGCACATTATGAATTTGGTACTATTAACAGGATAATGAAGAATAGTGAAAATTAAAATGTCTTTGAGAAATCCAGGAGACACGAGACTTAGATGCAGGAAAATTCAAAACCAGAAAAGCACTGCCAATTGTCACCCACAGGAGCCCTGGAGCATTCATCTGTGTGCAAACAGTGGAGATTTCTTTCCTGTGACATATATGCATGTGATATTTCAAGCCTGTATTCCAAAGGGGTTTTTCCTGACAGAAAAAATTGTGAACTTGTAAAAAGTATTTTGGTGATCCCTCTTTTCTTTTGAAAGAATGTGGGTAAATAAGAGGGAGGAAGGAGAGAGACAAACAGTCTCGCTTCTGTAAGAAGTGATTCTTTCAGCTCAAGCTATTTTTGTCTCTTAACAATTTCATATCTGCTCTTTTTATAGATAAAACCATGCTATCGCTCACTTACCACCTTTAAAAGCACTGGAGTCTCAAAGATGAGCTAGGCTCTTTTCATCTCACAGCATTATTAAGGCTTTGTTTCTTCCCACAAATGGGACTCAGAAACAGTGCCACCATTACGTACAAATAATCTTCCACTTCCACTATTGCTCTCACCACTAAGTTTGAGACTACATAATTCTGAGGTAGTTATTGACAGAATGAGTGTCTTTGATTTAGGGTGGACAGATTAAAAAGAAAATTCTTTAAAAAGAAGCACAGGTCATGGTGTTACATACCAAAATCTTGTCTCTCATGCTAGGCCATGGAATCTGGTATAGAATGAGAGAGAACATGGCTCTCTGTGCTGCTTCACGTGAGAGTGCACATCTCTTGTCTGCTTACATAAATTCTTCTCTCATGTGCTTCTGCCAATGCCCTGATAATGCATCACCTCTTGCTGCAGTAATGCAAGTGTAACCAGCTGGTAAAAGTCACATAGAGGTACGAAGAGCTTTTGCATGCAACCTGAAATAGAGCAGAGTAGAACTATAGTTCTAGTTCTGAAGTATGTTCTTACACCTAAGAATTGCCTTGAGGGAACTTCTGACTAGAAGTCAGCAGGACTACCTACCAGAAGTCAGCAGGAAGCTGAGTTAAAGACAATGTGAACTAAATGCTGGGAGAGGTCTTTTTTTTGAGGTGAGCTTTGGAACTTACAACGTAATTTAAACCTCACTGTGGAATAAAATAGATATACAAGTAATCAACTAAGGAAAAAGTTAATAGTTTTGCTTACTCTTTCCATCACAACTTGTTAAAGCAGTGTTAACAATACTGAAACTTCATACGTTCAGTAGCTTGGAAGGTTTTTTTTAGTGCAAATACCTAACAAATGCTTTTATATAAATAAGTCATACAGACTTTTATTCCCCTAGAATAGGAGGATCTATGCAATAGCTTTATGGATTTATTTCCATTAAAACTGCATGGTATGTCTCTTGATAATTTACTACTTCAGTTATTTCTGTATGTTATTGTCTATTCCTATACGAAAAAGGGAACAGGATATTAAATTTTTCCGAAAGTTGCTATTACTAATGTCCCAGAGAGGAGCATTCTGAAGTTTTTTTATTGTACTCTGTCACTTCCCATAAATTCATGACAAAGAAATCAGTGACTAACTCAGGTTTGGTCAGACAACTTGGCCCAAAGTAGACAGGCTTAAAAGCCAAGTAACAGAATTAACAGCATTTCTCCTGGTTTTATTCCCATGGAATAATGAGTTGCAGCAATAGCAAACTGTGATGTGATTCCCATCAGTTCTGAAAACTGATGCAAGCCTGGTATAGACCTTTGGGAAGGACAAACTATAGCAACATGCAGCTCCGGCTGACACTACTTAGGTAGTATTCTTTCCCGGGGGGAGCTTAAGAGGTTGATTAATTTAGAAGGTACTGCAAAATGCCATGCAAGGAGTACCGATGGCTGTTAATATATTTTGAATTTTTTTTTGATATTTTGATATGTAGATTGATACTGAAGTCTTGGCTATCACTCATGATTAGATTAATATCAGCCCCATATTACTGTGAGCAGCTGTTAATTAAATTCCTCACATAAGATATACTGAACCTATGCCTGTATATTTCTGCAGTTTTCTTTGACCTGTGGCCCCAGTGATTGCGTACATTTGCTGTGCTTTCACTCTAGTTCATAGAATCCTAGAACAGTTTGGGTTAGAAGCGACCTTGACGACCCTCTGGTTCCAAACCCACTGCCACAGGCAGGGACACCTTCCATAAGACCTGGTTGCTCAGAGTTCAGCAATAAACAAGACAATCACTTGACAACTGCAGATTATGGAGGTGTTTATAAGCTATTTTTGAAACACAAGGTGAAAAACATCCCAGGTCTTTTCATTAGTTCAAATACTTGAGCTTGCGGATATGGATATTGTGGATATTGATATTGTGAATATCCACAGAAATAGATTAATAAACAAATAAATTATTTTAGGGTTTTTGTATATAAACAATGTTGACGATATACATTATTTAAGAATCTGCACCTGTAATACTTAGTGGAAAAAGATGCAAGAAAACCAACAAAATAAATATTTCTTATTATGGACAATTGGTTACAAAATCAAAATATATATAAAAAAATTTTGTTGTTTGCCTTTTAAACTTATTCTTTGCTATTCTAGCATTCTCCTCCAGGTGCTTTTACCTTTACTGCTTTAGATAGAACACATTTTAGGGAAATACAACAAAACTGGGATTGTTAGTACCAAAATCTTTCTTATATCACTGATTAGGGGACAGAAACTTAATGTACATTTTATACACTTGCTGAAAATTAACCCAGCTCACATAAAATTTGACATTCTAAATAGGCACAAAAACTGCATACAGATATAAACAGACTAATCTTGTTCATAGATAGTATTTACCATCTTTTCAAAACCAAATGCATTGAGTCTGCATTTGGATAACTCAGAATCAGGAAAAGAAAGAAACCAAATATATCATATAAATGTTTTTCTGCACATTATTTGGCTGAGCTATCACAATGTTAATCCTAATGTATTTATGAACTGTTTTACTCTAACGCCTCATTAACAACATAATCCAAACAGCTGTAACTGATGAATCATTTTTTCTTGTATTAATGATGCCATAAAATGGTTTTGGCATTTTAGTAAAAATAAACTGTGTGAAAACTGAACAAATCTGGTATAAGTCTGACCAACAAAGATCAAGTCCACAGTACGTTTTACAGCATTTCCCTGACTTTATCTGATCCTGAAGTAGGGTTTATTTGCCAGCTTCTGTTCGGTGTGTTCCTCTTTTTTTTTTCCTATAAAAGAGTAATTGCAGACACCCACAGCCCTGCCCCCTGCCCC
>JAOEHY010014041.1:0-11900 GCA_025447955.1 Psilopsiagon aurifrons | reverse complement strand
CCCCGCTTCACTCCTGTCCCCCAGCACCAGTCCCTTGGGATCATTTTCATGCCAAATGCAATTCCCAGAGGTTGCTAATAGCAGAAAGGCAGAGAGGCTGTGGAAGGAAATATTCCACAGCAGTTGTGCATCAGGAGGGTGCCAGGAGCTTTAGCAGGCTCCAGGACAGCAAGAAAAGCTGCTTAATCCGTTGGCTCCCATGAGCACAAGGAAGATCCCAGCCCATCCTTCCTCCTGGATAGGCTGAAGAAACAGCAGAACAAGATTGACATCCCAGTTTGTCTCAAGGCAGAGAGCTATAATTCCACCAAGAGAAAAGATAACCCACCTGCGAGACTAAGGATGCCCCTTCCCTGGTCCAGCTCCCAGCATCATCCTGCATCTCCTCCCTTTGCCCCAGCTGCTGCCTCTGCTCTCCCCACAAGCAGCTTCTCTTTGGCTCAGGTCAAATGCAGAAGGTCCTTTTCAAGCCTTCCAGCCTCACTGGTGACATTCATAAAGCTCCTGTTACCCTGTACTTAGGCTGCATCCCTCCGCAGAGAATGGAAAGAGCTTGGGTCAGATCTCAGCTGGGGGCAGCTCAAGGCAAACACCATCGCTGGTGAGCCAGGGCCTGGCCTGGGAGAAGGGCTGAAAATGTGGGATTGGGGACTATGGGGTTGCGAGGAGAACACCCTCCTTAACCCACTTTTAGCACAGTCTCAAACCTTTGTTGCTGGTTGCTTATTAAAAGCCCGGCCTGACAGTGGGAGAAAGCAGCTCCTGCTTTAAAGCATCCCACTCCCTTCCCCATCACCCACTAACCTTCAGCAGAAACTCCCTCCCTCCTGCCAGGAGAGCTTGGGAAGCACAGAGATGTACTCACAGCGCTGAGTCCAGGTGGAGCATGGCTCTTAGAAACGCTCTTCAACGCCTGAATCCTCAGTGCCTGTAGAGCATCCTCCTCCCTTCCCGCGCTGGGATGCAAGCAGCACTGGGAGCAGCCGGGGCCGGGATTGCTGTGTGGGAGGGATGCAAGGAAAGAAAGGAATCAGCATCAATCCAGCAGCCCCGATCCTCACCCTCCCGAGATGTGGGACAATGAACAGGGAGAGCTTTTCCCCATCTGGTCTCCTCCTCGGCGCTGCAGCCGGCTGTGCGTGCTGTGTGTACCCGCTGCATCACCAGCCCCATAGTTAAGCCTTTTATGGCTCCCTCTGCTCGCACAGGATGTTCTGTAACAGCAGCTCTGCCTCAGCCCGCCCTCCCAGCCTGCAAGCACACAGCTCCGAGGCAAAGGACGGCGATGGACAAAAGGAGGGGAGCAAGAAAAGCAGGAGATGCCTCCAAGAGCAGCCCCTGAGTCTGTCCCAGTGGTGGCTGGGAGCTGGGGGACCCCACACGGCACCGATGTAGGACCCTTCGGATCCCCATTGCCAGCCCACGAGTCATCCCAGGCTTTCCCTTCCCTGCTCTGCTTCTCCACTCTTCTCTAAACGCTGCAGAATAACTTTGCAGAACAAATCACTTCTATGCCAAAGCCAAAAGAGAAAGATCCTTTCCACGCACCTTCCATCGAGCTTCACAGCTCCTCCCCAGAGATGCGCTTGCAGTGGAGCCCAGCAGACATTCCCAGTCCTTCAGGAAGTGCCTGAGCTCTGGAAGTCATCAACACCCTCAGGGATTCCTGCTCCTTTCAGCGTTGTGCTCAGCTCTTCCCCCCGGCACAGACCCCGTGGCCCGGGGCACGGCTGATACCGGCGCAGCAGCATCGAGTGCTTGAGAGCTCCACAGCCCCTGAACCTGCATCTTCCAGAGCCCCATTTCCACGTCCTGGTTCCCTTCCCTGAACCAGGGACAGGCTCCAGAGGTGCTCAGAGGAGTTTTCAGGTTGAGCCCTGACAAAGAGCCCCTCGGTGTTGACCCCAAGCTCAGCCCTATAGTGATGCAAACTGAGTTTACGTTTCCCCATAGCTCATAGTTGAGATCGGGAACTATTTGAAGGCAGCTGTGGCCATAAAAGAAGAAAAATGAGGAAATCAACAAGAAGTGGAGTCAAATGACTCCCCATAAAGCAAACTCCCATCCCCTGGCAACTATTTAAATCTCCTGTTAGCTTTCCAGTGGGAGGATTCAATTTGCATTTAAATCAAAACCTCAAGCACGGGGGCGATCCAACCCGAAGATGCTCATTACAAAGGCATTCACTCAAAGAGCTCCGAAAAGACCCCATCAAGCTGGGTTTTTAACAGGGGGCTGTTAACACTGGGCCATTATCGGATACTTGGTATTGGGAAGCTATCCTTATTTACCAGACCGCTCACAGCTCTGAACAAAGGCTTCCAATGAGCTCCCTGCTTACAACCAGAGTAAACCAACAACAGGAGGTTGTCTCAAACCTCCCGGCTGCAGAAAGCTGGTTCCCGGGGGTAGGAGGCCTGGGGAAGGAAAAGGGCGGCTGCAGGACAGGGTTGGCAGCTCCTCTCCATCCCCACAGCAAACCATGGAGCTCCCGTGATGGGCACCATAGAATGGTTTGGGTTGGAAAGGACCTTACAGCCCATCCAGTTCCAATCCCCTGCCATGGGCAGAGACACCTCACAGCTTCAACACTGCCTGGTACTTGTGTGACCTTTATGGATAAAACAGAAGCCTCGATACTCCTCATCATCACAGTCCTAAACATCGATGTTAATACCTTATTAAATCAAATACTTTCATTTTCATAAGCATTTAATTCACTCTATGGAAAACCAAAGTACCTCCAAACCCCCCTGCATCACTTCTTAGCTCAGCACAGGCAGCTTCACCTTCCCACGAGGAACAGTCTGCACCTCGTCAACACCTGCAGGAGACAGGAGAAATGGGAGATGAAAAGGCTGAATTTAAATGGGACAACAGCAGTGAGACAGGGACAGCAGCGCAGCCAGAAAGCCCCAGACACTGCCCCACATGGCCAGTGCATGAGCCAGACCTGACAGGCTGGAAGGTAACTGGGAAGGAGGGAGCTTGTGCAGCGTCCTATAGAGACCCAAACCCTTCCTCATACAAAGGCAGCATTGGCTTTGCGCAGCAGATGCTGTTTGAGCAGTGGGAA
This sequence comes from Psilopsiagon aurifrons, assembly GCA_025447955.1. Taxonomy (NCBI): domain Eukaryota; kingdom Metazoa; phylum Chordata; class Aves; order Psittaciformes; family Psittacidae; genus Psilopsiagon; species Psilopsiagon aurifrons. The sequence goes on along the minus strand of JAOEHY010014041.1, from coordinate 8,824 downwards.
CTGCACAGGACCAGAATATCTTGGAAGACAAGGAAGGCTGAGGGACTCCCGGATTTGTGCTCAAAAAGAAGAACTTTTCCAGGCCGCTTGGAAATTATAAAGGTGTCACTTAAAAAATAACATCATAGTGCTGAAAACCTGTAGCAGCTTCCTGCAATTCCACATCTGTTTCCATGGGAACAGCAGGAGAGGTGCAGGAACTCCTGCAAACACCACAAGCAAACATGGGGAATAAACATCTCCAGCAGCAGGGTAAGGGGCAACAGGCACAAACTGAAACAGAGCAAGTTCCATCCCAGCATGTGGAAGAACTTCTTTAAGGGTGGCAGAGCACTGGAACAGGCTGTGGGATGGTGGGATGCTCTGGAGACACTTCGCAGGGGGTTGGACTGGATGCTCTCCAGCCATCCCCTCCAATCCCAACCATTCTGCGTGATTGTGGGATTTCATTTCCCTCCTTACCTGCATCTCTTCAGGTTGAGCCAACTCAATCCAAGGAGCACTCATCCAAGTGCATGGGAAAAGAACGTTGAATTGCGGTTAGCAGGCCAGGAGCTAAGAAAATGGGGAGAAAGGATTAAAAAGCACAATCAAGCTTTTAAGTAGAAGGCTTTTCCTTTAGAAGAGATCAAAATCTTGTAGATAAAGGGGGGGGAAACCCTGCAAGAGGACCAAGACCTGTCCATGCATCTCTGTTCCAAGAGAGGGTCGAGCACGCAGCTCCCCTGGCACTGCTGATGATGGAAGAGAGAACGCAGGGGAACCAGAGCCAGCACTCGGGCCTCTCCCCTGTCATCCCTTGCAGAGATTTGGCAACCTGACAGTTCATTAAGTAGTTAATTCATTAATTCTCCTTCCTGCAGGGCCTGAGCTGGTTACAGCACAGGCAGAGACCGTAATGTGTGGAGACAGGAGCCAGGAGCTTCAGGAGCTCTCAGACAGTGTTTAACCCAGGGGGAGAAGTGCACCAGCTGTGTCTGCCCATTTGACAGACACAGAGAGACGTCAGTCCAGGACATAGGGGTGCTCTGAAGAGACAGTTGCTGGGGAAGACAAAAACCCAACCAAAAGCCAAGCCCCCCTCCTGCACAGTAACGCTCACATCAGCTACAGCGAGCAGAATGGCGGCAGCAGCATGGAAGAGCTTTAGGCTGTGTGACAGTGAGCTGATGGATGCATCTGGCTTTGCAGGCTCCTATAGCAGCAAAACGTAAGTCCATAGTTATACACAAAGAGCTGTTTGCTCCCAGGAAGGGGGTTTGCGCAAGATACAGCAGGGCTGGGAACAGCTCATGGCCATGCAGGGTTACCAGCAGACAGAGACAAAGCAGAGGTCTGCGGGTATCCCAAGCCGCATCTCTTCACTGTTCACAAAGAGAGGGCCTCTTACAGTGGGAGATCACATCCTCCTTCGTGACTGGTCCAACAAGAGCCAACACATTCCAGTGCAGGGCCCAGGGTGCTTTGGGCTGTCCACAGACCGTGTCCAGCCCTGAAGAGTTGCTGATGCCTGAGCAGGGACCTGGAACGGCGGCATTTTGTTCTCTGGTCTTCAAAGGAAGTGAGGGTTGATCATTCCTGGAGCAGGCAGTGATGAGAGACAAGTGCAGCCTGCATGAAGAATGGGTCTGAAAGGGGCATTGGGTAAAACACGTCAGTGCAGCTTTGTGGATGTCCTGTGTAAGCACAAGTATGAGACTGTGGTGAATTAGTTCTTAGTCTGTCCAAAACCATTTCTTTGCACTGCAGACAACATCGGGGTTCTTTCCTTTGGGGTGAAAGGGTGGAGCGTTCCGTGCTTTAAAAAGCCCAGTTTGAAAGTGAGCCATTTCACAAGTAGAATGCTTTGTTTCAAAGGCTGCCATGATGAAATGGGTCTGTTCCTCAGCACTTTCACCTTTGCTTTGCTGACCCCCAAAGCTAAGTTCATGGGCAAACATTAATCTGTTAACAATGGCCTTTTGCCCAATTCTCCCTGGATTAAGAAATTCTATTCTTGGCTTCTAGTCTTCCGTGACAAGCCATCAAAACCCCTCCATGTGTCCATCCCACAGCAATTCATTTCCAGCTTGGCTGGACCGTGACAGCTTGGCAGGTACCTCTGGCCAGTGTCTCCTTTGTACATTCCCTCCAATCCTTATAGATTGCCTGCAAAATTGCTTCCGCACCTGCAAGCTCTTAAGCATAGTTGGATGGAGCTAAAGGCCAGAAGAGCCAAGCAATGAGTAGATCCTGATCCAGTAAAATCATCCCCAGGAAGAACAAGGCAGATGCAGAAGGAAGAGGATGTCTCATCCATGTCTTGTCTTCTGTAGCTTCCACTCTCCAGCCCCAACTGCTGCCCATCCTGGCGTGCCTCTGGGAATACAGGGATGTGTTATAGGGAAGTCGATTCCAGCTGACCTCACTGCTCCAGCACTTCTCCTATTCCCTATTTAGCACCCGTTTTGCTGTCATTACTCTCCCACAACTGTTTCTGCCAAGCGTAGACCCCTGCTGACAGGTCTCTGTGGAGAAGGCTGCAGTGCATGAAATGAGAGACATGGGAGGCAGCTCCTCACAGGGACCTGGTGCTGGGTGCCCTGCTGCACCCGAGGCACAGGGGTCAGTGTTCAGCAGGACAAGGTGGGTGCTGATGGGTGTCAGTTTGTCATTAATCCTACCCACGCTCGCAAGGGAACTTCGCAAAGTGGGGTTAAGAGCTGCTGGGGGCAAAGAGAAGTGAGACAGCTCAGGCAACAAGAGAAACAGCAGTGCAGAACAGCAACCAGAACAAGTGTTTTCTCTGCTGGCACCCAAAGTAATTGCTCTTCTGCAGATATCAGGAAAATCGAGAGTCCCCATCTCCTTTGGGAAGTACTTAAAATCACCAAGAGATCAGGTTAAAATAAAGGCTGATTGCCTGCAGTCTACTCCGCCAACATGGATGCCTCTGGAATATCAATTGCTATTCAGTAGATCATTATACTCCTGTCCATCATTTTCTCATCCCGCTGGAAAAAGAAATACCACTTTAAAGTCATTTAGTGCATAAGTCAGTGAGTAATGCACAATAAACAGTTACTTTGCCTCTGGATACATCATCTAATCACAGCTGCTCAAACTCATCTGCATGTGAGGAAAACATTGCTATAATCAACATCCCTGGTACAAGCTCCAAGGCCTCACTCAACACTGGAGCCCCTTTGTGCTGGGTGCCACCAAGAGGCAGGAATCTTGCGCCAAGCAGACTGATGGCCATACCCTGCAGAGATTTGGCATCATGCAACCAGGTCCATTTGTAGGGCTGAAGACTAGACTTTCCAACAGGTTACACGGCACATTACCCAGGCAAGTGCTTGGGCAAGAAGAGCCACTCGGAATTGCCTGTTTCGAGATGATCCATGGCTGAATTTTAAATGTTAAGTGGAATTTATCCCACATCAAAAAGTTCTCTCAAATCATTCATTCTCTGCAAAAGGGAGCACCACCTTCTTTATGGTCACCGCCTTCAGGTTACAGCCACGCTGAGAAGGAAGTGGAATGCCTTGAGGGAAACCTGCCAGAATTCCTCTGGAATGAGCAAGCTCATTTGTTCAGGGTTGAATGGGAAGCACAGGGAAGTGCACGTTAGATAAATATAGATAAGATGGAAGATTTCTAAGCTTAAGACTAAGAGACCAAGGTCAGTGCTTCTGTACCACTGTATCAGCAAGTCAAATGAGATGCCACAACTCATGGCCTCCTTTGGATGGAGCAGTAGTCTGAGGGCTGTGCCTTGGAGGTGTTCTGTTCCCAGAGGAATGCAGGGAGGTGCCTACAGTAAGTTAATGTCATGGTACCTTTATCCTACAGAAAGCCTTGGGAGTGCCGTGGGCTCTGCTGCCAGCTGGTCCCTGCTGTCCCTGCATCTGGCCCATCAGCAACTCATCCTCTGACAATGCCTGTGCTACCTGGTAATGTTTCAGGACGGAGTCATTAGTGCAGGCTGTTCGAGTAATGAAAGCCTCCCATTGAGTTGCCAAAGGCCTCACTGCCACAAGACACAGCCCATGTCCTCGTTATTCAGACTGATTTAACCAAGACACTTCTCAGTTTCTCGCCCTGTGATGAGTCCACACACACAGTGACAATGCAAAGCTGATTTAAAGGTATGTAACTGAAAGCCTCATACAATTCACATTCAGGAAGCGAGGAGTAAAGCAATCCTCAAGATAGCTTGTACTTTACCACTCATTAGTCATCTGATGGGTACCCTATTCTTTATCAATCCTTTATCTAATTCTTTTCTATTTAAAACTCTAATGAGAGATGACCCATCGTGAAGTGGCACCAATTTTCATTTGTTAGCTACTATTTCACAGTTATCTTTATGAATGTATTGAAAGCTACTACAGCAGCTTAAGAGATGGAGTACAAGGAAGTGGTTTAGCTCTGTTGCCACAAATTAACCTGGCTTCCTTTAATAGTCGTTGCTAGGAAAGCAGAACGCAGAGACTGCAAACAGTGCTAAAGTCCCATTGAAGTTCACTTCACTAGGGATTGCCAGCTGCAAAGACATAACAAAATGAATGTGGAACAAGTACAGATACTTCCCTCTATTTCCTCCTTGCTATTATCTTGATTAACCTGAATCAGGCAACTGAAGCTTCATTTGATGCTCAGGCATTTGCAGGTGTGAAGACAACAAAAGAGAGCAGCCAGATGGACTGAGGACACACCAATGACTTTCACTATGGCATTAAAGGGCAATGTGTTTTCTAATAGCATAACAAAGTACTTCCTCAGTGAAGCAGCCGAAGAAGAGCTCGGAGTTGAACTGCCACTTGCTGCTCTTAGGAAAGAGAGCTCAAGCAACTGGAGGGCAGGTCACAGAAGGATGCTGTAATTAACTGATTAGAGGTAATTGCTGCATTTGTCAGGAGCTCATATAAAGAACATCAGTTGATATCAACTCGCAATTTCCTTCAGTTAGCTGTAGAGACATCACATATTCATGCATTAGATTACTTACTTCAGTATCGCCAGAGGCACAGGCTGCTGTCACTTGGAAGTCTTCTGTTCCAAAGGTTACTTCAGGAGTTCTGAGTGAGGAGAAAGGGAAAAAACATTCCTTACATCACAAGCGAATTCACCTGGAACTTCTACACCAGGTTGTAGGATGTGATTCTTAATAAGGCTACAGTTTATGAGTCACACAGTGCTCCTCTTGTGCCTTCACTGGAGCATTCGGTGGCCACAGATGTGCTTTGTGAGGGTGCTGGTTTGCCATCAACCAAGCAGCATCCAGGCAGGCACCTACAGACCATGGCTCCAGGATCACAGAGGGGCTGCAAACAAAGCCAAGCGTGAGCAGCCACGTTGGAGCCTCTAAAGAAGCAGTGAAGATCCCACTCATCTGGTGGGGATCACCCACCAAACAGCGACAGATCCATCCCCACAGCTCAACATAGCCCAAGCAGCAAAGAACCTTTCCCTTTAACTCATTCCCAATCCCTGCACAAAGGAGCTGTGTTTGAACCAGCTCTGCCTTTGTGATGACAGCTGCTGCACTGTCAGATTAGCCCCATGCACAGCTGGTGGCTCGGGGGGGTTCCCAACATGTCTAAACCCTTCAGCAGTCTGAAACTTCTCCCTTTTAAAACAGCAACAAAACTCACCCCATTCAAGTAATGGCTTAAACAAAGCTGGATCTTCATTACAGGCTCCAGCAGAAACAGGAAATTGGGCTTCATCTTTGAAGGGAACTTCAAAGGACATCACAAGAAAGAAAAGGTGGGGGCAAAGCAGCTTTGAGTGGAAGTAACTCCCCCAAAAGGCCTTTGGAGATTAAACCCCAATGTTCTACTCGGGTAAGAATCCCTTTCAGCTCAGATGACCCCCAGAATGGTCTCCCCGCTCCACCCTCTTTATTCTGCCTTTATCTCTTCAGCCACAGTGCTTCTGCAGCAGGGTTTTATTTTCTTTCCATACAACTCCCTGCTGTAGCCTTAATTTAGTTGATGCTTTCAGTGCTGAAGGTATTGCTCTGTCAGTGTGAAAGCAGCACACACATACAGATGAAGCACATTCAAGTAACACTGCCTGCCTAAAAGGGTAGATTGCCCATGTTTATTTGCCACACGAAGGGAAAAGCCATGTCAAGTCCCCAAATCAAAGAGCAGCATTGTCAGGGCTCCAGGAATACAGTGGGTGGGTTTCAGCGATGCTCCTGCAGCACATTTCCATATATATTACACAGACCAAATGAATCATTGTTAGCACAGAAACACTGTGCATGGCCGCATGCAACAGCTGCTCCTTCATGCCTTGATCTCTGGTGACCTGATTTTGATTATCACATTTGCCAGCCCCATGAGGGGGGAGAAATCAGCTCCAGAGATCACAGGCTGCCTGTTCTAAAGGGCAAAACTGCCTCAAGCCGCTCCTCTTCTGCCTCCCCTCAACAGGATGGAGGCTTCAGATCTGCTTTTTAAAGTCTCCCTGGGTTGTTTGCTGGAGCAATGCTCTTTCCTTTCTCTGCCCTGGAAAGTAAAGCAATTGGGGAAAGACAAAATGAGGTGACCTCAGTGACACTGCCATAGTCTTTGGTTCTATTCTGTGTGGCAAGTGACGGGTACCTCTCTCACAGGCCACAAAATCCAAGTCATTGCTACAGACAAACAGCTTCAGCAAGCACTCAGGTGAAAGGCGGTATAGAAAGAGGAGTCCATATTTACTGAGAATAAAGGAAAATAAAGATCACATAAGAGAACTTTTGACTTCCATGAGTTCTGTCCCATTGGTGTCATTCTCTCACATGCTATTTTGACCTCAGCCACTGTTGGGTGTTAGCAGCTACTCTAATGTAACTCCAGCCCCAAAGTCAACCAGAAAGGAATTTCACTTTGAGGTAGAAAAAGCCTTCTCCTGGAAGACTGAAAGCTGGAAGTATCCCAGGAGCTGAAATAGAAAAATGAGATCTCCGATTAGTTAACAAGTTCATCCAAGAAAAACCCGATTCTCATCTTTCATGGGAGCAAAATTGGAAAGACAGCACCAAGCATTGCTGGGACAAGCCCAAGTTAATGCACCATCAGGCAGGAGTGAGTAACAGGGCTTTGCCAGAGCCTGCCAGGGAAGAAAACACTGAACAGCACTTGGAGGGCTTCTTTTAAGTAATAATAATGATAATAACGGTTTAACTATTTAATAGTAAGAGACTGAGATGAGAGACGATGCTCAGGTGCTAGGTGTTATGCCTTCAAGGGTTCCAGTCACTTGCATTAAGCCACCCCATCCCTCCCCACAGCACAGTTAAATGCCAACCCAATTCCACACCACATAGCAAACACATGGGAAATTCAGGCTTAAGGAGAGAGGTTTGGACACATCCTGCTGTCACCTTACAGCTGGCTTTGGTACTGACCACATCAGGGAGCACAGTGCTTGGGATCTGTGCTTCCAGATAGGAGGTTGTTTTCTCCCAGCCTTAATTAGAGTTGGAGCAGTGAAAGCAGTGCAGGGCAGGGATTCAATTCCTCTTTCTTTTAGCCTAGTGCTACTTTTCAACACAAAGGTGATCTTTGTGGCAGCAGAAACTCAAGGCATCATTCCTACTGCTGTTACAAAGCACTGAAGTTCAAAAGAAAAGCTAGACAAGACAAAAGGCATTTAATGGAAAGAGATCAAGACTGCAGGAGCTCAGGTGTACACAGCCCATCAGCTGCTGAACAGGTTAAAGCAGTTCGAGTTAATGAGCACTTAGAAGCTTTATCCATCCTGCAGATTAGACTTGGCCTCCATCCTTCCTTCCAAAATAGCTTAAACCAACAAAGTGCATGTCTGAGGCAAAGCTAGAGCTGCTTCTACTGCTGCAAAGACAGGAGAAGAGCTCTGCCTGGAGCACTATCTGTTGTGCATCATTCTAGGTAACAGCATCACTTACAACCCATAGCACAAGAGACAAGCATCAGCCCAAGCTCCAGTTCCCGGTGGTTCCATGTGGTTTATCTTCTCCACCCCCGTTGCCAAAGTTCCCTCTGAGGCTGCACAAGTGCCTGAAGACAAAAACATTCCTAAACCATTACTTAGATCAGTGAGATCCCGGCTGGTGCCATCGCTCCCAACCACACTGTTCTCCAGCATTCCTCAGGACCAAACACCACTCAATTCCCAAGGCCTCTGGGATCACAGCTGTCTATGATCAGCACACTGAGTGCTGCCGGTGCAGAGGGACAAGGGGAGGAACCCAAATCCTGCAATTTGGCACTTCCAAACCTTCCAGAATCATGGAATGGTTTGTGTTGGAAGGGACCTTACAGCTGATCCAGTTCCAACCCCCCGCCACGGGCAGGGACACCTTCCATTAGATGAGAAACTGCTTCATTTATGCGCGGTGAAGAACGATCGTGCCCCACGTCCATGAGCTCTGGGGAGCGTCCACGACCCCTTCCTTTGACTGCAGCACCCAGGGGACCACTGAGGCATCTCATGCCTCCCCCCAGCAAAAGCCAACAGCCGAAGAGAGCCCCGCTCTCCTGCGGCTCCACCCCCCGCGGTACCCCCGAGGGCAGCCCCGGCTCTTTGTGCCCGGTAAGCCGCGAAAAAGGGAGCCCCGAAGGGCGCGGTGACCCCGACGTGATTCGAACACGCAGCCTTCTGATCTGGAGTCAGACGCGCTACCGTTGCGCCACGAGGTCCCGGCAGCCGCAGCTTCCGTGTGCCGGCAAGAGCGTGCGGGGCGCCCCGCGCATGCGCGCACGGACGCGGGTACCCGGTCCCGGTCCCGGTCCCGGTCCCGGTGCCGGTCCCGGTCCGGCGGAGCGAACCGTGGCTCTCCCCCCCTCGGGCCCCGCTTTGAAGC
>JAOEHY010014039.1:0-13496 GCA_025447955.1 Psilopsiagon aurifrons | reverse complement strand
GGGGTTGGAACTAGATGATCTTAAGGTCCTTTCCAACCCTAACTATTCTATGATTCTATGATTCTATGATTCTATGAAATGGGAGTGCCTATTGTCTTCTCTTGCCTTTCAGGTGGATAGAAGAAGCATGCAGTGGGCCAAATAAGGAAAAAAAATTACATAAATAAAAGCTACGTATAACAATTAAGGGGTTAACCTGAGTTATAGTAAATAATTTTTCTTTTCAAGGTTCATCCGATGATGGCTGTAATCTGTGTTTTACTCCTGTCAGTGAATTCCTTTGCATAATGCTGTAGATGTGGTTACCAGCTCTGTTTCATGTCTTTGCCCAAAGACTAGTAATTGTTTGTTGGTTTGTAACTTGATATGAAGTAATTTCATCATTTATTATATCAGGCAAGCCTGATACTTGGGCACTCTTCTGCCTTCCAGGGAGAATTGGTAAAGATAGATCCTCTAAATCATGATTAACTGCTCTTTTCACTAGATTTTTGGTTTTGAGTAGGTGTACCTTGATAAAAGGAGGGAATTCAATGGGAGAAAGAAGCAGATAAAGGGAATTACTTATCCTCACTTTGTTTTTTTGTGGATTCCTCTCAAAATTAGAAGAGGAAACAGTTTGGGTTTTTCTGTGAGTCCTAGACCATAAGGAGCTGTGCTCCAGATAGCTGGATGCCATGTGAACCTCAGTGAGGGCAAATTTGACATCTAAGGGCTCAATCATCAGAAAGACAATGAAAAGTGTCTCATTGAGCTGTTATCTGCGCACAGTCCGTGATAACCAGAAGAGGTCAGACAGTTGGTTGCAACTCTGTGCTTAAATTAGTTTATCGAGTTCTGACTTTACGAACTTTCCCCACTGAAATGATGGCTAAGCCTCTAGCGAGTTGTAAGTTATGCCATAGAAGATGAGACCACATGCTGGACAGTGCAAATCAGTAACAAATAAGCACTGTTCCATCTAGGGATACATGTGCTATCAGGTTTGGTGTTGTGGGTTTTGTTTTTATTGTTGTTTTTTGATATTTTTAATCATCATATTTTAAAAGCTTTTACGTGTTAGGTTTTTTTTTTTTTTATGAGTAAGGTGATTTAGTTATCAGATACATTTGAAACAAAATGCTTTGTTTCTTATGCAGGTCTTCTCTGAATCTCTGTGATACAGAACACAGAACAGAGAAGTCCTTTTGCCGTTACTCTTTGGTTTAAAAATAGAGCAACCAATTCTCCATAGACTTCCAGTAATACCGCTTAACTTCCAAAATTTAAATAGTGAACTCAGGAAGATTTTTGGTCTATCTGGGAGAAGTTATTTTCTCTATAGTGTCCTTTGTCCTTTTTTCCCCATGTATCTCACAGCTTTTGGGCAAGCACTTGATATGTCCTGAACCCAAGCCATTTTGAAATACACTGGTAAGTTTTTTGTTATCGCTGAAATTTAATCCTTCAGGGACCTTGATATTTTCTTTTGTGTTGAATAAGGTATTAAGAATGAACACAGGAGTTTGCCAGTGACCCTGAATCAAGTTTATTTTTAATTGAAAACATTGTTTTAGGATAGAAGATGAGGAGGAAGGATTTTAAAGAGAGAAAGTATTCCTTTTGAAAAATACTCTTAAAGTGTGAGAAATTGGATGAAATTAAAAATATGGGATCAAAATTGCAAGGAGCAGGCTTTGATTTTAGAGAACATTAAATATTTAGTAAAATCTTAAAAGAAATAATATTGAAGCTGTGCTCATATTTAATGGAGATGAATGAGTCACATTGTCCACATATTATCTTGAAATATAATTAATGGGGTATAAGCACTTTGTACTTTTCTATTTGTCTGGATATGAATAAAGTTTAACACAGCAAGACATCCTCTAGAAGCTGAAGTAGCAGGAATGTCAGGGTCTGTCTTCTCTTTCATAGTTACCATTTAAATCAGAATATGAATCTGAACTGGATCATATTTTCAAGTCATTGGGATTGTACTGGGATTTTTGACAGACTTGATAAACCTGATATGTCATGACAATTATGAGTCTTCCACATGTCAATATACAACTGTAGAAGAGCTATCTACTGGCCACTCCTGTGTGTCGTATATTGATTTGAAGGTACAATGCTTTAATTGGCCAAGAACATCCAATGCTAGCCTGAATTTCCAGTGGTGAGGATGTGTGCTGCGACAAGCCTTTCTGTTGCCTGCTTGGTGCTCATGACCCAAGCTTTTCTCCTCTGTTTTCTCTTTTGTTTCTGAAAAGAATTAATTCCCCCTCTTCCCCATTTCATTTGACGAGCCCTGGTAAGATAGAATTTCTCCCTCTACATTTTTGTATACCTTAGGGAGTCTTGGTTTTCTGTGTTTTTAAAATTCAAAAATTCTGTACTTGCCTGCTTTGGGTTTGGAAACTCATTTCAGACTTCCTTAGTAAAAAGAACCATGAACTTCTGCAACCAGTATTTCTGCTTTGGTTATATCAAGATATTTTAGCAGCAGCAAGCCTGTCAAAATATGTTTAAGAACCAACAGCACTTTGGAAAACTGAGTGGAGTTTTTTTTAAGCCCTTTTCTGTGGAGAATGTGGAACCTTTTACACACGCACAAAAAATACCATTTGGGAGATATAAAATTTTAAAGAACTATTGAATATAAGCACCAGCTGCCCACTCCTCAGCCATGCCCTGGATCTCTTGCTTGTGTTATGGTTCTAGCCTTCAAGCATCACGTCTATAAGGAAGATTTTCCGTGAAGACCTTAACTTTTTCTAGTGCAGTTCCAGAAGATATAAAGGCAAGAAGGGAAAGAGAGCACAGCATGAAGAAGAATTTTCTTCTGTGTGCATTGCCTGAAGGTGGATATTTGTTATGTATGTCACATATTTTTTTCTCTTCTCTCCTTACTCCAAACTGTTCTTCCCTGTGGCTCCTGCTGTATTGGTACACAATATAATAAAGGAGTCCCAGGAAGAAGGAGAAAATGTTTTCTCCACTCAAGCACAGATTTTTGCGTGAATGTCTGATCCTGGTCTTCCTATTCAGTCTTAGAAGGACTTGATCCTGCGCCCACTGAAAAGAATGACAAGTCTTCTATAGACTTTAGCAGTCAGAAAAAGGATTTATCCATCTTTTTCTCTGTGAGTCCTTCAGCCTTCCTTGTCTACATAGATCCATACTCAACTTGGTCTTGACTGGGAGGGATGACAGGGATAAAGAGGTTTCAGTGGGTTGTGATCTTTCTCAAATTTTAATCACAATGCAGTGTGATATTATATGTTTTTTGTATGTGTGTGAATCTAAGTATCATATGCATACGAAATACAGCACAGATTATAATATATTTCATGAATCATGCACATAACATTTTTGCGCCCACACATGTATACATACATACTTATAATACAAATGCATATGTATTTTTCATATGTGTGTGATGCTGACTATGTGTTATTCTGCAATTACTATACATATGCAATCTGACAAAATGTGGTCCTTTAAGATCATGGCTTCATTTGCAAGTCGAAAACTGCTAACTTTGGTGTATATAGCTACATTCTAATTTGGCAGTGATATTCATTTCTACTTCAAAACCTTCTGTCCCACACATACACATTTCTAGTCTGATTATTCTTGGTTTCACTTTAGTTGCTACCCTAAACTACTTGGTAATACTGCAGTGTTGAACTCAGCAGCTGTTTCATGGGCATCTTATTTAAAGGGAGCACAGTCTCATAAAGAGGATCAAAGAAGGGATGCAGATTGTGTGGATTGCTCATTCTGGAGAAGACAGGAAGGAAACTGTAAATAAGAACATTCATAATAATCCTAGATGTATATACTCTCTGGCTTTATACCAGCCACTTTTATCAAGCAGTATGAAGACACCTGTCTTCTGCCCTGCATAGGTTGTAATGTAAGGTCTGGTAGGATCAAGACCCCTACTGTCATATTCTTCTAGTGTGTATTTAGACCACAGCCCAGAACTTGTGATTATCAGGCATATGCAATAAGTACTTTTGCACCAGTGTTCAAAAATACCCATAGACCACTGCTTGCATTCTCCCAGAGTTGTGCTTGGGTTTTTTTCATAATATCCCTTTTGGACAGCATTTCCTCTCTTTTGCCTCTACCTCTGGGGTTCTTTCAACGCTTATCTCTTCTCTTTTGACTATATTTTTATTTGAATCATTTATGGATCTGATCCAGGGACCGTTAAGTCCACAGCAGAACTGCACTGGTTTCAGCAGACTCCTAAGATCAGGTCCTTAATAAGCATTTAAGAAAGGTGTTAACAAAATTGCTCTAGGGCTTATAACCCATTAGACATCCATGAAGCAGGTATAGTGATTTTTTAATTTTTTTTTTCTCCTCTATTCTGATTAATATGTCTTTCACTTCCCAGTCTGTTCTATCTATTTCATTAGAGGTTAATTCTGCAGGACATTACGACTGTGTAACAGCATTTCTTCTTAATTATTTTGCATTAATCTATGATGTGTGAACAGTCACGAAATATGTGGGTTTCTTGGGTTAATAGCTTTTTTCCTCTTTTCTGCCTCCTGATCAAAATGTGAATGGGGAAGGAGTGAGATTTTCAGGCCCCTACTGGAGTGCACTTGAGGCAAGGGAGGCAGCATTGCTAGCGTCCCCTAGATTAGTGTTAGGAAGTTCTGCCTCGAATGACTTAAGCAGGCAGCATAGCAATCGCCGTAAAGTCTGCTCTCATGATCCCATTAATCTACCCCTAAGGGATCTACAGCAATTATAGCGGTTAGTGAGGCCCAAATGCAAAAGCCCATAGATGAGAGAAAAGGGAGAGGCTGCAGGCATTTTCAGGACTGTATACGAGCTGTGCTGTAAATGTTCTTCCACCTGCAGTTTCAACTGAGAGGGCTTGGTGCTGAGTCTGCAGTTGCACCGAGTGGTCCCTTTACATATTGTGTGGGATCTGATGAATTTTTGCAGGATATTTTCCAGCTGTGCTCTCATCACATTGATTTAATAGCCCTTAAGAGAAACCATAAAAGTGCTTTCTGGTTAGTGGGCTGCAGCTGTTCCTCATAGTATTGCATAATACAGCAGGCTGAGTTAACTATAGATTAATGATTATGAAATGTCTTGCTTAACTGTATAATTTTTCAAATGTACAAGGCATTGGACAAAATGCGGTTCACTGAGGTAACAAGATGACTACGTTCATGAAGGAAAAACTCTTATGAGGTGAGGTATATTTTAATCTAACCAAGATAAGATTTTCCAAAGGCCAGCCGTGGCTCTGGACAGTCATTTCATGATGTATGTGAGCCATATGCGCACATGCATGCACATGCATGCATGATTTTGTGCTTCTCTTCACATACATGTTTTCCCTTAAGGACTGAAGAGTGATGGCTAACTGCTGGAAGCATTTCTCTGTTTTCATTACCAGGCAACAGTGTAAAAAGCCAACAGTATCATTTGAGGATTATCAGGCTCCCTGATGAGACTAAGAGCATTGCAAGGCTGTATGAAACTGAGGGCTTCCTACGTCAGAGTGTCATATGGGCTTTTGCTCTCCTACTAACTCCAGAGCAGTTGAGCAACTAGGTAATTGGTGAAGCATTAGGGCCCCATCCTACACCCACTGAACTCAGTGGCCAAGCCTCTCGAGTCAAGTAGGGAGGTGGGGTCATGATCTGCGTGGGGGAAACATGCCCTGTACCAAGGGGCTGTACCAAGAGCCTTATTTATAATATTTCACAAGAGCTCAGGATCCTCTGTGGTCCCTGATCACCATAAAGGGATAACACGAGTCAAGAAAATCATATTAAGAAAAGTAAGGGTCCAGTGCTTTGCTTTTTGTTAAGCCAAGAATGTATATACAGAAAAGGTAAAGTGCCATTCACAGATGGTGTGACAGTAAGGGACCAGGCCAAGACACTTTAAAGTAAAATTGTCTTGATGAGACTTTGGACTGCTTCTACCCCTTTGCTTCACCTACTACCACAGCACTTCAAACAGCCCTTTTTCCCTAGAAGTGTTGCAGCCAGCAAAAGTTTTGACAGGGCGTAGTCCAAGCTCATTATTTTTTCAGATGATCCATAACATTTAAAACAATATAAATAGTTAACATGAAAAAGTCAACAATATTAAACAATCTAAATTAAAGAGGTATATGAAAATTGAAAGCATATATCTTTTGTAGTTTGTTTTTTCCTCAAAGTTGTTAAAATGCAAATGACAAAGCTCCCTTCTAAGTCCCTGCAGCTCAGCAGATGAGTACTCAAAGTTGGGACACTGCACCATAGATACAGTGGCTGTTGTCAATCGTGTATTATGACATAGTGGATCATCTAAAGCAACTGAACCATAAAGTCTTTTCCTTGGATTTGCCAAAGCTGGATAGTGAGGACATGCAACAAGTCTTTTGGAAGAATATCTTTAACAATGACTGCCTTGATCAGACATTGAAATGATTACTCCCATTTTTTTAAAGGCTTTTCAGTATATACCTTGAATAATCTAATGAAGAAACAGCAGCATTAGAAATCTGGTTGGTACTGGATTTTTATGCATCATTGGTGGGGCTTTTAATTTTAAGCAGAAATTGATTTTTTTTGAAGACAGCATAAAGGTATCACTGAGCTGGCTGCAAAAGGACGTACGTGGCTTACACACCTTCCCTTATGTTTACCTACAAAGCAGTAGCTTCTTGTATGTGCTTGTGGGAAAAACCAATTGTTTTCTTCCTCTGGAACAGAAAACCACAGTCTGTTCATTCTGACAGGTCCACTATGACTGAGCGTTTTCCATCAACATCTTCTGCTGGTGGCAACAGGGAAAAGAGTTTTTTTCTGGATTTCTTCCTAATACAATTAAGAAACAATTTAATTTAGAGGAGGTACAATGATTTCTGCAGAGGGACTTGAAACATGGCCCATTCAGAGGCTGAATTTCAGTCCCACCTGAATGCTTCAGGGATGAATATGGCTCAGTGATACTCTGGTATGGACTTCCTAACCAGATTCAAATAAAGTCATTTGGGAAATCTATTTGTAGACAATCTTTGTACAGGTATCATGTGAAAATAAACAGAAGGGGTATAGATGTCATAGGTATGTAACAGTGAGGGAAGTTTGAAATGGAAAGATGGAAGTGGAAGGAGTCTCTTGAATGACTTTTGTAAATCATTTGCAACATTCAAGCTGGATGTTTTGTGCTCAAACATGTAGGACCATACGCAGAAGCAATTCTTCTGTAATCTTATTCAACCTTTTTCATGTCCCTTTTGTTGAGGGACAATATAGAGAAAGCATTGACTGTAGAAGCAGTTGGGATAACGTGCAGAACAACAGTTATCTTTCACAGACACAGTAAACAGCTGAGATGTAGGAGAACTCACCAGAGACTAGTTTTCAGACTTTCCCTGTTGTTTTCTACATGTGATTTTCAACTTCTTTCTGTGATCTCTTCCAGTCTAACTTCTCTACTGTTTATGTGTTTGGAGTAGCTATTAAAGTATCTTAATAATGATGTGAATTAAAGCAAAAGCAGTGGGTTGCTTCGGAAATTAAATGCACTTTTTTCTTAAAAATTTACAATGAATGGGTAGAGCTCTGACCAAGTGGGTGAATGGTACTTAGCTGTTTTATGCATATTATAAGACAAATTCCTTTATTAAAAGAATTTCAAATGATTCTTCTGAGTTGAGGTATATGAAATGACTGAATAATTAGAAGAAAGTTTTTCTCATATGGTACTTGCTACATGACTTTTCTTTGGGATGATAGTTGCATTTGATTAGGAGATCATGTGCAATGTTATGTGTATAGTCAAGCTTCTGAGTTTCTAGAATAAAAGAAGATACTTAAGTGTGGCACTGGAGAAACACAGCAGCTATCTCACAGAAATGTAATGAGGTCTAAAGTAGTGATTCTTGGTTGAAGGGACTATGCTGCATCACTGGTGCATCATGATAGAATCAAAGAGCAGTCTTTGCAAAGTGGACTTGTGGAGACTGAGTCTGAGCAAAGGCTGTGGTGATTGTATTGTGCTAAGCTCCATGGAATATGGTATGTGTCAGCACGACCATTACACCCTGTCTAGAGGAACAAGCAAGGCATATTTCAATCTAGTTGTTGTTCATGGTGTGCATAACAGTCAAAATCATATTCTAAGTCTACCAAGAGTCATAAACTCTGTTTTGGCTTATAAATAGAATATTATGACTCTCTAATAAGGTCATAACTTTTCCACTTTCTTAGGGTAAAGAAAGACGTCCAAATTGATGTTTTTAGTAGCATCTTAAGATGATTTTTTTTTCATTTGAACAGGCTCAAGACCATAGGCAAGAGGGTACATCAGCCTTTCAGTTTGAAAGTGAACAAAAGTAATATACTAATATGTCTAAAGTCCTAGTAATATAGTAGATAGTACTATATGAAAAACAGTAGTCAGAGGATTTATGAAGTCATCAGCATGGCCACAGACAAATAAAAGAGTGTCCTAACAGTGCTAATTAAGACCACATTTAGTCTAAACACTGTTGGACTGTGTGACAAATTTAACTTGCCCTTGGGTCAAGAAGGAATAACTTGCTATAAGGATGAGTCATTCTAAAGAAATATTTTGCTAATAGTCAAGATCTTTATTATTTAATGATCAATTCATTTATTCTTAAAATTTATGAAAGCAATCTCTTCTATCAACCTGCCCAAGCTGGATGTCACAAGATTAAGTACATGTGGGAGTTACACTAATGCTATAAATCTTGATGTTAAATAAATTGAGTCCTAAACAAAAGATTTCCGATATAAAGGTTTACATATTTTTCAGCTCAGTGTTTGTCCATTTATGTACACCACTTTCGCTCAGTTAGATTTCCACTGTCAGAAGGAAGAGAATGAATAGTAGGGTTCTGACCACAGAGGCCTTGTTGTGCTCCATCTCCATCCAAATTAAGGAGTCTAATGCTTGTTAAATGCTGAAAGGTAATGTAAGTGAAAGCTTCCAATAATTGTCCTACCACTTTTAATTGGTTTCCAGAATCAAAAAATTCACATTGAACAGTACAGAAAAAAACACCACCATCTGTTTTGTTTCAAGGACAGCCCACACCACTGAAATTAATTAGGATTTGTAGATTTACCCTTGTGCCAGCCTTCAAAATAGCAGAGGTTTGGAAAATTAATTTCCACCTTGAAGAACAGACTGGTTCCATTTTTATCAGTAAAACATATTACTTTTTAGTAAAGAAAACACCATTAAATGGATGGCTGGGATAAAGTCTTTTCATTAACGGGGAGAATAATATAATCATGAGAGAAGGCGGCTTCATTATAGTGTCAGCATTTAATGACTGGACAATTTGATATACTGTCAAGCTTCTCTGAAGGAATTAAAACCTGCTGAATAGGTGATTTTTTGTTATTAAAAAAAAAATGACTCCCTTACCATTTTAGGACGGACTTTTCCTGTATGACCAGCCACAGTGTTTTCTTAGATCAAAACCACAAGCCTTCAGAGTGTTTAAATTGTTCCATCCTTCTCAGTGACATGCTAACTCATAAAACAAGATCAAGCATGAGTGTAAGCAAAATGTGCGTGCAATGGCACACCTGATTTACATGTGCAGCTGAGAAACTATATGCCAAATGCCTGGATTTACTTCAAGAACAGCTCTGATAACAAATCTCACCTTTTTAGTTTTCTACAGGAAACTTTTTAATGTTTAGTCTTTTTGAAAAAACAGCTCAATTTTTAAACAATATCTCAGAGTGTGACACGTATGGATTACAGGAAAAATGTCCCAACTTAAAATCATCAGTTAAACTGTAGTTTGTTTTGGAGAATTAATGTTATACTTCTGCAGGTATGCCAAAAGGAATAATATAATGGAAACCATGACAATCCATGGTGCTTTGGTTATTTTCAGCAAAATAAATCACTGCAAACTGAAACCTTGTCAAAATTAATCAATTTATGTGAAGTTTGATCACATTTCATTAAAAATCCTTAAGCAAACCTGTTATTCCTGGTTCTAAATATCACTACAAATGTTTTGAATGACTGTAGAATTTTTGTAATTTATTTCATCTCTAACATCTATTTAACCTATGAAATCAAAAGGCAGCACAAACACAATTTAGTATAGATTTTCTTCCAAACTGCTAGTAACACAGTGTAAGGACTCAGAAGCTGCATGAATTTACGAACTAAAGCAGCCAAATAAATATGCTGAATGTGCATTTTTATAATGTTAACAAAATAACTTGTACTTGAATTTTGGCTAAACATGCTTCCAGTGATTTTGTGTGTGTGTGTGTGTGTGTGTGTGTGTGTGTGTGTGTGTGTGTATGTGGAAAAAGCAGTACAAATAATCCAAAAAGCAAGTATACAATTAATTTTTCAAGTCTTGCAGATAACAGGCATGATCTCAAAGTGACTTTAGCGATGCTTTCTGTTAAAAGGATTCACATTAAAATACTTTGTTTAACATAAACCAGATTGGCTTGGCTGAAGCCTGATTTTCAAGCAGTTTTAGAGAGCAATTGTTAACAGAAATGATCACTTTGGTAAGATAATGGCAATTGTATGCGAATTCTGGAGCATGCCACAGACTTACTATTTGTGGTAAAATTGTGGCAACTTTCTTAACAAGAATGACGGAAAATTGCCAGTAACAGGAATTGCTGGCAACCTCAAAACTGCAGCTGTGGTTATCCTCTCAGATTACTGAGAAATTATAGCAGAGTTTGTAACAAAATTTTATCTTATTACATTGAGAGAGAAAGTGAGAGAAGGGGCACTGGCAAGATAAGTGTAAAGGCAAAGAATAATACCTGTGTTGAGCAGTCGTGTTTCAACTTGATGAAGATAAAATGGCTTACATCTCAAAGGCTGTCAAGCTTGGTAATCATAACTAATTTTAAACTACTAGTTTATTGTCTTGTCACACGACTGTAACTCAGCTTCCTTACAAAGGAGCTGGAATGATTTCTGGAGTTGTATAAGGATGCAGTTGATGACCATGGTTGAGCTTTCAATGTTCTTAATAAGTCAGGAGGCTCTCCTCATTCCTTCTTGTTTCCTCCACTGATTTCTCTGCTCAAGCCAATGATGTGCAGGGGTGAATTCATGTCCAGTGTCCGTGTTGACTGATGACAAACTAGAGCAGAAACCAAAAATGGCGAGGAATAGATCTCCCTCCAGTCCTACGCATTTAAATGCTACCGCTGCAGTCCCAGAAAGTGCTGAGTGCCTCCGAAGAACTTCTCTGCAGTCTTGAAAGGACTGACTTTAGCAGCAGTTCAGTTCCTTTGTTTCTATCAAACCTGGCTAGTCCTCTAGATCTCAATTCTCTTGTCTTTTTGTTGTGCCTCATGAAAAAAAATTAATGAATATATAGAGTTGATTGAGAGCAGTGAATGTAAATCTAATAAAGCACTGAAGTAACTGTCTTACTGAAGAATGAGTGCCAAGTGACTCAGAGAGAGAATAAGCATGAGAGAACCAAGAAAAAAAACAAAATTAACAGGGTTTATATTAGATTACACACCTGAACTTCATTTTTTGTAAATAGACTAGGTTCAATATTTAACCCTACCATTTCTTTGCACTGCAGATATCTTTTAAGGGTGGCACCCATGGCATTCCTTAGATAAAGATACCAGGGTTTCCTTTATGCATTTTTTTTTTTAAATTCATGTTTGATTTAATTTCATTCATGGCTGAAGCTATTGTGATTCCAAATAACTGAGGTGTCCTATATTTTTTAACACTGTTGTGTCTTCTGCAAGAAAAACTTCCAACTTTACATGAATTCTGGGCGGTTGGTCATTCATAGAGCATATTTAATTAAAGCTGTAATTTCTTGGTACAACAATATGGAAAACCCATAATTTAGCAAACATTTAGCATCATTTTCTACAAATGTACATGGAAGAAGAAGCAGAAAATGTTCACGAACAGGAAATCTGGATGAACTCCCAAGATGGGATTCTCTGCTTGGTTGTTGGGAACTGGTGGGAAAACGGTCCCTGAGACCTCTTGCGCTGAAAGACACGTGAAATGGTAATTCTTCTACCAGCTAGTCTGAGTAGATGATTTGGTCAAAAGACATGCTGGATATATGCACCTAGTCAAATGTCAGAAATTTAATTTTATAATGTTTTCGCATCAGGAGCTGGGTGTTGATCAGAAAGAGCTGAATTCATAGCATTAGCACTCACTTTTCCTACTCATTGTAAAATCAGGCCTTGACTTTAATGTTTTTTGTCCGCATTTATATGTTGTTCCTAGAAATTCATGGCTTATTGACAGTACTATAAAGTTATATGTCCACCTGCAGGCTCAAGGCCTCATTAGACTATTATTAGAGATATGAGCTAAAGTATGTGTTTGAAAGAAGTGATGTATTTTTTTGAAAAAATTCCAGAAAATAAATTTTGCATTGTTCACTTCCTAGAGCAGAGGCACTGAAGAAAATGAGAAAAAATATTATCTGAGTAGTCAAGTTTAAATTCCAAACCAGAAGTTTAGGATGGTTATTGTCTTGCATAATGTTATTCTTTTGATGACTTTACATGTCTTTCTCTGCTTCTAGAGCTTATGAAGAGTACTTCTAGAACAAGGCTGCCTCATTAAATCTTCTGTGAAAGTCATTGGCCTTTTTTCTCACAGACAACACAATGATATTTCATTGGACAGCACTGAGGAACTAAAGATATTTTTGGGGAAGTTACGTAGGATTTACTAGAACTTATGTTTGGTCTATGTGAATTCATTCAGTCCGTAACTTGATTTCTGAGATCAATGGACAAAATAGAAAATAAGCCTGTGGTTTGAATTCTTTTTCTTACTTTATTGCTGAGGAGCCTGTGAAGATGCTTTTTCTTTGCGCCTGTGTCAGAGCAGGGATAATAAACCAAGGCTGTGCATCTTCTAACCACCCAGAGATTGGGAATTCTGGGGTGGGTTGAAGCAAATGAACTTTCATGGGGGCAAAAAGGACAAGACAGAATAACTGCTGTTCAAAGGTGAGTGAGTGCCCTCTCCAGGAAGACAGGATGTTCAAAATGCTTCTCATACACAAACAGACTGCCCAAACTATGGGCTATATGCCATCATTTCCTTCTCTGGCTAGTTTACTTTGTTTTCTTTAACTTTTCTTTTTTTTTTTTTTAATGGAATATTGTTTAATGTGCTTTTTGAATCTAATCCAGGAAAGCAAAACACTTCATTTTGGAAATGCTGAAATGACTGTTTTGAAATTTCTGCATTTCTTTCTTCTTAATCAGAAACACTTTTTTTTTTTTTTTTTTCCCTCTCCTTGATTTATCTAGAATTAACAAACAGCTTTAGTTCAAATCGAGTTACCATTCTTGATGAATAAAAACTGTTGGTTGATATTCAAGGATCACCTGCTACAAGCTCAGGAGCGATACATCCCTGATAGAAGGAAGTGCTGCAGGAGGGCCAGGAGACCTCCTTGGATGGATAAGGAGCTGCTGAGGAAAATTCAAAGGAAA
>JAOEHY010014038.1:0-23095 GCA_025447955.1 Psilopsiagon aurifrons | reverse complement strand
CCCCCCCATGCCCGGAGCCAGCGCAGGCCCCCGCGGCGCAGAGGCGGGCAGGGGTCCCAGCCCGTGCCTGAGCAGCTCCCCCTCCCTCCCCCAGGCTTGCCTGCGCTCCTGCTTCCAGGAGGACATGATTGAAATCTGCGGATGCGGTCACTATATGTTTCCTTTACTTCAAGGGGTAAATTACTGCAACAACGAGGATTACCCAGGCTGGGGTAAGAGCGTGAACAGAACCACTTGCACAGACATCCCAGGGTCTGAGGGGGCACCAGGGGCAGGAACGGATCGGAGCTTTTGCGTGGTAGTAAATGCCATAGCTCAGTGGTTTTCGCCCATGTGAGGTCTCTCCGTGGCCATTGGGGTCAGTACTGGGAGAAGAGGCAAACTTTGTGCTCGAGTATCCCAAGGGAAGGAAGGTCAGAGGAGAAGCAGCAAACCTGTGCAGCAGGCTCAGACCTGGACACTTACCAAACGATACTGATACAATCCAGCAAGCAGGTCCTCATCTGAAAGTGCTTTGATTCTTTGTCTTCACCCAACAGCATATTGCTATTCATCCCTGAGGTCAAGCATAAGGCACAGACAGATCTGTATTGACTCCTGCAAGGAAACGTGCAAGTAAGTACCGGGGCCACCTGGGGCAGTGATGGAGGTGGAGGGGAGCCTGTGCTATCCCCAGCGACCCCGAGCTTCCCACTGCAGCACCAGTGACTCCAGAGGGCAGAGCCTCCCACTAACGCTCCATCCCTCGCTCCGCAGTGACACGCAGTACAAGATGACCATCTCCATGGCAGACTGGCCCTCCGAAGCCTCCGAGGTAACGCCGGCTCCTCCTCTTGCAGCACTGATCATTACCCCATGAATCACTCGGCATTCCCAGGCTAATGCCCAGGCAGCAAATGCCTCTTTGACAAATACATCTCCAGGACACAAACAGGCGGCAGGACCATGGGATGGGGTGGGGGGGGATAACCCCATTGCAGCTCCTCCTGCCCGGGATCCTGCCCCGGTGCCAGTGACAGCTCAAAACCTGTGCTGACCTTTGATTTACTCAGCACGTGGGTGCTGAGGACTTTGCACATATTCCCTATAGAAAACCCCTTCATTTTATAACAAGAACCCTGAAGCGGGGAGGCTGCAGCCGGCAGGACCCTGCTCTCCCAGCAGGGATTCAGCCAAAGCAAAGGAGCAAAGGCGCGCACACGCTGCCAAGCACAGGGGCTCTGGATGGGTGAATGCTGCTGCCTCCTGCCCCAGGCTCAGGCTCCTGCCCCAGCAGGGCCCGGGGGATGCTCCTGCTCGGTTCTGAGTGTGTTCTGTTTCCTTAGGACTGGATTTTCCATATTCTGTCTTACGAAAGGGATATGTCAACAAACGTGACTCTGGACAGGTGAGCGAAAGGAACCGCTTTATCTCCTCTATCGAGGCTGTTAACATTAGATTAGTGTGAGCCTTGGCGATGGGCCAGAGCACACCAATGCAAAGGGAGGACAAGATTTGGCGCGTGGTTGCCTGGAGGACACACACAGCAAACCTGAACCACGCTTTGCACATAAACTCTGCTCTCCACAGGGACAAATGGGGTCACACAAACGTGCAGGTAACCTAAAAACAGCACTGACGGCAGCACCTCTCATCAGCTGCATGTAGGGAGCTGCGAGCTGCCAGGGGCCAGCTCCGGTACTGTGGTGTTCTGCCATCTCTGAATCTGCCAGCAGCAGCTGCAGGGATGCACCAGAACGGGTGACTGCCAAGTTACCTTTGAGAACCTAAACCCTGAATTAGGGTGGAAAAAGGAGGGGGCTTCCCTATGGAAAAAATAAAAGCTATCCAACCCCCCCCCCCCCAAGCACCCCAACCAAAGCAGGGAAGCAGGGAATGGTTTCACCGGTGCTGGCTGACCTGTACACTTTAAGTCGCTGCACCGTGGTCAGTTGTGATGCAGGGGCTCTGCCCGCGCGCTCGGGAACACGAGGAGCAGGGCACTGAGGGGTGCTGGCCCCTCAGACCAGCCAGGCAGCTGGAAACCCAGAGCAAACAGCCCCAGAGGAGCTCCCAGGAGGAACTTCAGGACCCATCAGTGGCACTTTCAACTTCTCCATGTGCCAGTCAGGAGTTTCAGGGGATGCTCATGGGTGGCTCGGCCGGGCCCTGTGCAGCTGGAACAAAGGCATGGGATGCCCACATCCCGGCTCTGCCCTGAGCTGCCGCTTGTCCCCTGCAGAAACGGGATCATCAAGCTGAACATCTACTTCCAGGAGTACAACTACCGCACCATCTCCGAGTCCGCCGCCACAACGGTGAGTGCCCATCCCTGCCCTCCGCACGGTGCCACCCCGGACACGGGGCTCAGCTCCTCGGGGGGGGTGACCGGGCTCCCTGTGCTCCGCTCCCGCAGATCGTGTGGCTGCTGTCGAGCCTGGGGGGGCAGTTCGGGTTCTGGATGGGGGGCTCCGTTCTCTGCCTCATCGAGTTCGGGGAGATCATCATCGACTCGCTCTGGATCACTGTGATCAACATCATCAGCTGGTGCAAGGGGCTGAAGCAGAGGCGGGCGCAGGAGCGGTACCCCAACGCACCGCCGACGGTGTCGGAGCTGGTGGAGGCTCACACCAACCTGGGCTTCCAGCACGAGGCCACCGGGACCCTGCCCAGGGACAGGGACAAGGAGCTGCCCCCTGAGCCTGGCACCCCCCCTCCCAACTACGACTCCTTGCGAGTGCAGCCCCTTGATGTCCTCGGGCCCGACAGCGACGCGGAGACCGAGTGAGCAGCGAGTGCACCCGATGCCCTCACGCGGGCATGGGCTGAGGGAGCCCCTGCTCTGCCACAGCCAGGGGGGCACTGAACCGCCCCGGCTGCCCTCCCCTCCCAACTGCTCGCTGTGAAAAGCTCTGTCCAATAAACCTGGTCCTGACCTCACAGAGTTGGTGTCAGGCTCTGCCTTTCGTATGTTCATAGAAGGAATGGAAAGGACCTTAAAGCTCATCCAGTCCCAACCCCTGCCACGGGTAGGGACATCTTCCACTAGAGCAGCTTGCTCCAAGCCCCATCCACACGTACAGCCTCTGTACATCAGATTTCGTGTACAGTCATGCATCACCATTTCTTTTTAAGGGGTGTCAGAAAGGACATCCCAGTGGGAACTGCAGATGGTGGCAATGGAGGCTGCACGAGGCTGAGGCTGGCGGTGCTGGGGACAGGCTGTTATGTGCTGATGGTGGATGCTGCACCGTGGTCAACCCTTGGGTTGGGACCCAGCTTTTGAGCCCCAAGGTCGCTGTATTTCCACCCCTAAACAGCTACAGCAGAAGCAGACTGAAGACAGCATCCCTTTGCTCGCGGGCACCCTGTGTGTGTGTGTTGGCTGCCAGGGTTTGCAGCGCGGGTGGGCACGGCCGTTCGTGTGTGCAGATCAGTGCTCAGGTATTTCTCAGGCAGAGGGGAGCTCCGGGCGGTTTAACTGCACCGCTCGGGGCAATAAATACATTATCAAACATTGCCCCATGCTTCCTGTTGGCAGCGGCACAGCTCCGCATGCAGGAGCCTGGCGGCAGCGGCTCCAGAGAAGGATGTGCTGTGCTCTCCTCGATGCGAGGGTCACCAAGAGGCCCGGTGGTCCCCATGGGGCTGGGCTGAGTGGGCAGCGAGCTCCCCCGGCCCCATCACACCCCATCCACCCATGGGCCCTGCCTCACCCAGGCGCTTCTGCAGAGCCTCCAGAGGGAACAGGATCGTGTGGCTCAATCAGGCGTTGGGAACACGAAGTCCTGGGCACAGTGCCCGGCGCGGCGCGAGCTGCTGGGCACAGGAGCCGGGGAGGTCCATGGTGGGACCATGCTCCTCTACTTGATGCTCCACCACGTCCCTGTGCAGAGCTGCCAGGGCAGAGCCTGCTGAGGGTCCCCACCTGCACTCGGTGGCAGTGGGGCAGGTGCCCAGCAGTGGGATCAAGGAACTGGGGCTCCGTCTGGCAGATGGGATCCCACCGGCTCCGCTGGTGCTGCCCCACACAATGGATTTGGTGTTCAAAGTACCCTGACTCCCTGGCAGCGCTGGTCTCACACTGCTGCAGCGCAGGATAACGCGCAGCACATCTGCACTCTGAATTCCCCAACAGTTGATGCATGAACTTCAAGCCACCGTGATGCGCTCCTAACGCGATGGCAACTGAAACTGCTCAGTTTCTGTCCCTCCAGCAGCTGAATTTCCACCGCAGCTCCTCGACCCCACTTGGTGATTGCAGGAGCGCGGAGCTCAAACACTTACCAAGTTAAAAAAGGTTCTTCAATAACGAAGCAGCTTTGGGAGCCTCTGACGCAGCCTGGCTGGGCTCTCTGCTGAGAGAGGGCTGAGGAGAGCCCAACGCAGACTGTGGGTGCCCCTTCATGTCCCCCTGCCCTCAGCTCAGCGTCAGTCCCACTGCCTCCCGCCCAGCATGTGCGGGGTGCTCAGCAATGGGTGAGTTAAACCCCACAGAGCCAGAGCTGGGAGCTGATGTACGGGCGCCGCAGAGGCTTCACTGTGCTCCTCAATCAGGGTCAGCACCCATGGGCCACGGCTCTTCATCCTGATGGTGCCTAGAAACAGATGCAGCGGGAGACAGCACCAGGGCACGGGCACCAAACAGCACTTTCCGGGTGGTTCACGCACCTCCTGAGCTGGAGGCTGCCTTTGCTTTAATTGCCCCTGCCTGGAACTCCCGAGACAAGGAGGTTATTCAGGAGCTGACGCTGCTCCCCTCGGCAGAGCAGGGTCACTGCAGAACTTCGGCTCCTTCCACCAACCAATTCTTTGAGGGGCTTAGCAACTGGAGCCATCCCTCCACAAGTGCTGCCTCAGAAACAGCACCCTTATCTTCTATACATTAAACAAGCAACAGGCTTGCTACAAACACTAGAAGAGGGAGATGACAGACAAAAGGCAGCTGAGATGCTTGTAAAGATGGGGGAACCCAGATCTTGCAAGCTGTCCTGGACTTTTCCTGCCCAACTCCTCACTTCTATCTCCCCAAGGGGATGCTTCCCCCTGAGCACCATAAACCCACAGCACAGCCTCCTTCACCCTCTTGTGAAGGGATGGGATTGTGCAGCTGTGAGAAACCCCCGCTCCCCCCAAAGACCCAACAGTGATCTGCTTAAAACACCTGGGAAGCAGAGAACAAGAACCTGGGCAACTCTGCCAACATCCTCACCTACGGATAACACTGTCAGCATCACTACCAAGAAGTCCGGTCTTGTGTGGGCCCAATGAGCTGTTCAAACATACAGACAGGGCTAAGGAACATCAGATGTTTTTGTGCAGGGTAAAGCGATCACCCAGAGCCTGCTCTGCAGATGGACAGCAGTATCCCCAAGGAGCCCCTGCAGAGGGGGAAGGCAGAGCTGCGTCCCTCCTGCTCCTCCCATCTCCGCACACCTTTAACCCAGCTGGGAGCCTGCCCAGGGCCACTGGCCCCATGAAACACGACAGCAACAGGCGGCAAACAGCCCCAAAACCCTCCCTGGGCAGTGACAAGGCAGGAGAAGGACGGAAGAGGCACAAGGAGCGGATTCACCCACCTCACACCAAGGTAAAGAGAACAGTGTGTTCCAGGGCAGGATGCGGTCGGTTTTACTGTTCCAGTCACTGCTGGTTTATAGAGGGCGTCTGTCAGCTGATAAACATGGTGAGTGTCTCTGGTACCTGACCTGGGCTCTGCAGCTCGGCTCTGCCCCGCAGAAACATCACAGGGAGGTGCAGGTGTGCAAAGGGGGGGGTCCCACAGCCAAATAAGGCACCTGAGAAGCCCCCGCTCTTTAAACCAGATTTTTCATACTCTGACACCAAAGAGCAAACGTCCGACTGAATCCTTGCCACGAACTCAAACCAGCCCAGCAAACACGTTTTACCCTGCTGCTCTGCAGCGCTCTGGGTGCCAAAATTCACAAACCCCAAAACTCTCCATAAAGCACCCGTGCTCTCCTCACCTCCCCAGGCTGCATTTGGGGCAGTGAAACATCACCAAAGTCCATCTGAGAACAGCCAAGGAACCCAGTTTCACCCACAAAATGCCCCACTGGTAACCCAGAAGCCTCTATCAGCACATCACATGTGTGCTGCAAACACAGGAAAGATGTTGGTGAGACTGACCCGGACCCAGCACTGCCCAGCAGAGGGGCAGCTGGCTGGCATTCCAGCTGTGGGGCCTCTTGTGGCCCTGGGAACACACTTAGGCTAGATGAGCTGTTCCACCAAGCGCTGTAAACCAGGCTTTAATGACTTTTACAAGAAAGCAACACCTCCATTAAACTTCTTATAAACTTCATGGTTCGCAGAAGAAGACATTAATGGCACAAGGAACAACCTACAAAACTGGTTTTATTCTCAGTGCCGAGCTTGGTCGTGCCTCATCTACTAATTGATGAGACTCTCTTCCTGATGTTGTGACTAATGACAGACTTGAGCAATGACAAGGGCCTCCAGGCAGCCCAGCTTCCAATCAGCCCATCTTTGTGCACCTACCCCATAATTTCAGATTCAGAAGTGATTACCTTCTCTGACAAAGCCAGTCCCCCCAGAACTACAGAGCACGAGCTCTCCAGCAACCAGCAGAGCATTTCTAATCAGAAGCCAGCACTGCTCAGCCTGGTCAAGCTCACCCAGCCAGCCTTTGGTGAACCTGCCTTAGGACACCTTATTTCTAGAACTGGAAAAAGGGAACACGCTTTTCTTACACAAAGTCATTTATTAAAAGTTACTCAGAAATCAATTCCCCCTAATCCCCAGAGTCCTCACAAAGCTTAGGGTGAAATGAACCCGACTCAAGCAGGCCAGCCCCCGAGCTGTGTCCAGCACAGGGGTGTCCCCACTAGCACTCCAGACCGCGCATGGCAGCGATGCTGCTGGCCATCCTGCGGGGCACGCTTTTCGCAGCCTGCCGGTAGTCCTCTGGCTTTGCCTTCAGCAGAGTCACGATGTTCTGCAGCGTTCTTGAAGGCTGAAGGCCGAGGGCATCCATCACGTTTATTAGATAATCTGCAAGGTTAAGGATAAACATGTATCTGCACAGGTCACAGACACAGGCAGGTGATGGTTATCCTTCCTTCTTCCCAGCCGCAAGAACCCTGCCACTGATGGCTCTAACCCACAGGGAAGGGCAGTGCTGACTGCGGCGCAGGTTTGGCTTCCTGAACACTGGTGTGGACACTGTCTGCTCCGCTCAGAGGACTGAGACGTGCTCTGTCACGTTTCAGTACCTGCAGACAACACCCTCGGGGTGGTCAGACACCACGGTCACAGATAAGGGATCACAATCACACTTTCAAAGGCGAAGAGCTTGCAACAAAGCTGGGAAGTTCTGCAGAGGTGAAGGGCAGTACGGCAGGAGGGAATTCCAGCTCACTGCTTCAGAGTCAGCTGGGGAATCGGCAGGGAGAATGCTGAGCAACCAGCTTCACATCCACTGGCTTGTCTTTAAGCAGTACCAAAAAGACTCTCACTAAGGTCACTGGCATCAAGCACACTTCCCAACAAGCTGAGGAGGAGAAACTGTCTGACCTTCCCTGCTAAGACTGGAAGGGAATCCTCTCAGTTCAGAAGGACTTTGACTTCCAGAGTCAAGAAACACAAAGCACTGAAGCAGCAGGAGTACCTACTGGAAAACCACCCTTCCTTCACAGCGGGATGTGACAGGACACTTTGCAAAAGAGCAGCTGTGAACCACTCCACTGTGCTGGGCATCAGACCAACACGTTCACAGCTACAGCAGAAACACACACTGCAGCTTCAAATCTCACGTAACAACAGAGCAGCCCCTGTGTTAAAGCAGCAGCCCTGTGGACATCGTGTGCCCCCCACTTACCAATGTCTGTGGCGAGCTGCTTCATGGAGTGCACCGTGAGCTCCGGTATCTGCAGGATGACCTCGCAGTAGGTCTGCATCGTGGCCCTGGCGATGGAGCCCAGCCAGTAATCTGCCATGTTGTCCAGCTCAGGCAACTCATCTCCTGCAGAGAACTCTCCTTAGCTGGCAGCTTATTCACCTGCATTGGTGCTGCTTTTGTTACGTTACTGACAAATGGGTAACTGCTTCTCCAACAGAACATTACAGTATCCAGAGCTGATCAGCTGTTTGGAGAAGTCAAAGCAGTTGCATATCCTCCCCGACATCTCCCAAGGCCAAAGGCTAGCTCAAGCCCCAAACCACCTTACTTGCCTCTACTAGTTCTCCAGGGAGGTCGCTTCCAAGGGGCTGACAGGGGATCAGGTTGGGGTTGGGGCACTGCCTGGCACATTCTATAGGATCATCTTCCAGGAGCAGTTTACAAACTACAGCAACGCCAAGGATTCATGGGGGCTTTTTCAAGCTCTAAAAGCATTCCATGTCCATCAGTGTTTCGACAACTGAGCTATTAAAATGTAAATGCTTTAAGATGACAAAATACGTAATGCAAAAACCTCTGCACTAAAGAGTGTGTCCTCAGCAGGCTCAGATCTAACTGCCAAGCGCTGTGCTTCCTTGACTGTCAGTGGAAGTAAACACAGATTAACCGCACAAACCATGGTGCGCTGCCAACCTGCCAGGAAGCATTATGCAGCTACTGTTGTTACTGCAGCAGGACGAATGACACACAGGTAGGGACAGCCATCTGAAGGCGGAACGCGAGCCAAAACACAGCTTGCTGTGAGAAACTGAGGAACACCACGCAGCAAGAACCCTGCAGAGTGCTCTGAGGAGAAAGCTGTGAAGAGGCACCTTCTGTGCCTGAGGGCTGTGGCTGCCTCAGACAGAGGCACCCACTGCACTTGCTCCAGCACAGGGTTTTCACCACTGTGGCCAGTGTCTGCCCGGGTTTTGGCTGAGATAGAAACAGTAATACATCTCTTAACAAACACTAAACTTCAGACCAAGCTAAAGCTTCTGGTCTGAATGAAACTGAAAAACATTTTACCTACTAGTTAGAGACTCCTCCTGGGTATTACTAAGACAGACTTGGAAGAAACACCATGACCAGATAATAAGAATTGGACCTCCAACAGTTTTGTTAGCACAAGACATCACACCCATGTCACGTCAAAATGTGAAAGCTTTCCTCAGACACTTCACTTTGGTTCACCCTACCTTGTTCTGGGGGGTAAGGCAGTTTTCCAGCATGTAATGCCAGCTCCAAAGCAGAATCCTCTTGAGTGACAAATGGCTCAAGGTGGAGAGGAAGGGACATAATATATTGCCCAATCTAGAATAAAAGCACAAAGAGCTGAGTCACTGAACAAATGTGAAGCAAGTACTTTGCTAGAGGAGAAAAGTCAACTGCAGTAATCCACACCTGAAAGCAGAAAGCTGAGCTTGACAGCCACTTGCTAACCTACATTTGCCCAGAAACAAATTGGCTCTTGCTCATCGCTGCCCTTTGTACAAGAAACAGTTTTCCACAAGGTCAGAGAAGCAGTCACTGAAACAATCACGTTAGGAAGAGCCTGTGCAAAGAACTGTTACTCCCAAGCAAATCTCTGCTCTCTGGAGTGTTCCTGGCAATTTGTTTTCTAGAGCAGAATCCAACAGAAGGAAGCAAACAAAATCACTGAAGAAGAAACACACACTCCAGTGACAATGTAATAGTGACTTACAGAAAAGTATCACTCCCACAAAGGGACCGTGCTCACAGATTCACATGAGAGCTGCAGAACCTCAGCATCCAGCAGATACTGTACTGTTACTAAATGATTACCTGCTGCTACAGAGACTCTTCCTAGGTGCAGATACAGATCAGAGAACAATGCCTCCCCACCATGGGGCACACTCATTAACAGGGTTTCCTGGGCGCACGCCACCAGCCCCTTCTTCAACACAGCACACACACAGCAATTTGTTTTCTGCACAATACAGAAGTGTTACTCCAAGACTACCCAAGAGAAAGCCCTGGCTTAGTCTTGGCCCACTTATCACTCAGCAGCAGCATAAAGAGTGGATCTGGAAAGTTATGTCAGAAAACAAATGCTTTGTATCTGAAGTCTTCTGAAGTTCTCTTTGCCTTGGACAGGCAGAAGTGGTCTTCGATTCCTCACAGGACCAAGTAACAATCACATACATCCCAGCTTTAACTCTTGGTGAAAGGGGCAGGTGAGAAGATCCATCCCCTTGCCAACTACACACCGCTCTTTGTGAACTGTACTCATCAGAAAGCTCCTCAGAATTCAACAGCAACCTTCCCCTTCAGGCTTTACCTTCTCCACTGCCTGTGAGCTTCCTAAACCCAGCCTGCCCCTGAAAACCCATTCCCTGTGTAATGCACAGAACGACAGCAGCATAAAAAACTTCCTTATCAAATTATTCTTTGTATTGAGATTACAACAGCTCATATTAATATCTGAACTGCAAATCTGGCAGCAACTTGAAACACCAAGAGAACAGGAAAGCCGCCAGCGTGATGCTGAGCAGCACAGAACCCAGGGGTGCAGAGTCAGAACGAATGCACAGCTCATTTTCCTTTGCCGCTCAGACACCCCACTGCCAGGAAGGTTTCATCGTTATTCCATCAGAAAGAGAAATCAGGGAGTCACATGGGGATTAGCAGGGTAAGAGTTCAGGACTTTGTAACTTCCTAGTACAATTAAATCATCCAGTACACACCACAGGAGCTCCTCTGCTACATGAGCTGCATTAGGAAGATGTGCTCACTGTTCACCCCTACAAACAAAAGCTGGCAGTTCCCATCCCATTACAGGAGTTAACACTGTAAACAGTGCAGTTCAACAGAAGAACCACTCCTTGTGCTCCTGACTTCTTTTCCTGGTCCAGAACTTGACAAGGGCTTCACAAAAGCCACAATGAATGGCACAACCCAACTGATGAGGGCTGGACCACTGAAAGCATTTATCACCATCATGTAATAATTTAAACAAACATTAGGATTTTATACAAAAATGGGGAAATGCAGAAGAGATTCCCACAGTGCTGGGCTTACAGTAGCACCCCAGCATGCTCTTACGTTGCTGATATATTCCAGAGGAGTCAGGCTGAAGTTGGGCAGGTCATCTGTCAGGGTCTCACCAATGCCACCAGAACTCCAGCCCTGCAATGCATAAAGTACAGAATGAACCTCTGACTTCCCAGACCACAAAGTCTATTACCATTTAGGAAGGGGTCACCAAGCAACATCAACTGCAAGTACCCAACGACTCCCAGAAAGCAGAACACAGGTAGTGAGAAAATGGCTTCCTTTATCCTCCCTCAGGCACAGAACACACCCCCCCTTTCCACAGAGCTCCCTGTGAGAAACACGCACTCATACAGGTCAGAAAAGCAACGTCTCAAACTAACAGCAGAGCTCGCAAAGAGCTGTCTGTGGTGAATGCTGTGGATGAAGGGATGTAAACTTTTCCTCTGACTGTAGCTCATAGAAGAGCTGCGATACCAGAGGGAAACACTATGAACAGGAGCAAGGTAAGCCGTAGGAAGCAGTACACTGCCCTAAGTTGTCCATCCCATGGGTAAACCTCAGCAGTTTGCATCAGAGCAATGCCCCCACCACTCACCTCCATCTTTGAAACGAGCAGGAGCTGCTGTTTGATGCGAAGAAAGACAGAATCAAAAGCCAAGTGGTGTGCCAGCTGGTTGAGGCGGCTCAGGGCGGATCGCGATGAGGACAACAGGTTGTGGTTACTCGTTCCTTTTTCCTAACACACACAGAGAAAACTGTTTACATACAGAAGCCATGAAGCTGCCCACAGACAGGCTATGTTAACATCCTTCAGAGGTCTTTATTAGGTCATCCTAATACAAAAGAGCATTCCTCTGCAACTGCACGGCTTGGTTCCTTTGGGACGCCCTATTCCAACCAGTTAGTCGAGACAGAAACTGTACTGCTCCCTGCAATGCAGAACAAAGAACCAGCATCACATTCCACCATTCCAGGCACCAGCACAGGCCAGACACTGAGACACTTGCAAAGAAAATGGTAAAACTGACTTTTACTCAAAGGGCACAACTGATTCCCTGCATGGAATTACGTTTTCCATGAGAAGTACCTCTGGAACTTGACTATTTAGCAAACGTTAAAGTCAAGCACGGAACACTGAAGGCAGAGCTGCACATGTTGCAGGTAGATGAAGTGCAGAAGAAATCTGAACATTTTAAGGAAATAAGAGACTCATAACCTTGACTTCACAACTACATGTGACCAATGGTGGCAAACATAACTGAGATCAGGAGATAACTGGAGTCATTCTACCCTGTTCACAGATGCACGCCTGAATGATCTCGCAGAATGACAACTCAGAATGGATATGGCAGCAGAGCGTAGGTGGCAAAGGAAGTCCTGAGAAGCCAGTCTGTGGGCTCCAGAACTTGAGATGGCTCCAACATAATCCTCCCAATGTTTTTCATGACAAAAGTCTCCCCCACCTGAACTGATAAGGGCATGTTCACAAAACACAGCCAGGATCTGGGGAGAGATGGAACAAGTCCAGACTTCCTGGCTTTGGACATTTCACCTCTCCACGGAGTGCTCTCTGTGTGGAAGACTTGGAACACTGCCCATCAGAAGGCTGCAGCTCAGGGTGAAAAGTAATCACCCTGCAAGGAGAATCTGTGTTTCATCTACCACCTGTGGGCCCAGCAGCACCCCAGGACAGAGGCAGACTCCCCCACCACCAAAGCTACCTTTAGAGTGTAAAGCGTTTCCATAAGGCTGGCATACTCAGATGGGCTCTCCTTCAGAAGGTAGTTGTATTCCTGCCAGGGATTCTTGATGGAGCTCTTCTTTTCTGCAGAACTGGTATCCTGAAAGCCAGAAAAACTACAGGGGCTGTAGGAGTCCGAGAGATACTTGCCAGCAGTGGACAGAATCCTGAAAACAAACACACCAAAGTCACCAGAACATCCTCTGCAGTCAGCACTGAGCTTCTCATGTTGGCCCCAGGACTAACACCACATTGATGCTACTTCAGGAGAGTATTAATTGGTGGAGGCACTAACTACAGCCAACATTCACATCTACCCTGCAACTCAGAAACACTGAGAAGGAAGAAAGGGTTGTGCTCTTAGGGCACCAGGCAAATCCAGAACAAACCCAGCTTCCCACCCCGCAGCCACTACGTCCTATACAGAGCCCAGGCACGCAAGTCAGAATAAAGTGCTTCAAGGTACAAGAGGCTGAGCAGTGCAATGCCTACAAGCAACCAAAGATCTACATCCTGCCTGTGCTTGATGCTCCTCAAGTTACAAGGAATCAATGGGTTAAGGTACACCTACACTCACCCCAGGGAAGGATTCCTCCATCTCACAAGGGAGGTTCAGGATCTTGCCAGTTTCATCTGGTGGAAAATTCCCTCCCAACCCCGTTTTCGGTGTCATTTTGATAGCCAGCCACGTACCCAAGAGAAAGGATTCTTGTGACTGTTTCAGGGCACACAACAGTGGAACAGTCCATGACCATTCTCTGACATTTGAACACAAGGGGAGGGCAGTGCGGGGAAACCCCCAGGCTCTGCTTTCCCTCCATGCACAATGGAAGTGCCTTGGTGGCTGTTTTCTCTCAGCTTGGTTCCTGTGCTGACAGCTCATGAATGAACTCAGCAGTGCTCACCTGTTGGCCAGCTGCTGCTCAAAGTCTCCACACTGGTGAAGGAGCTCCCCACAGGTAGCAATGATCCTGGGAAAGGAGAAGACAAAAAATGCATGTTGGGAGATTTGAGGCGGATAATGCCAGGATCCCCCCAGAGAACATGTGCTAAGTGATTATAAAATGCAAGAACCAAACCACAGCCCACAGGGGACACATCCATCAAGAGTTACTTTGGCTATTCACTGTGTACATTTGGCAACAACCTGAGGCTTTTTCGCCCACGAGCCTCATCAACATACATACTGCTTCCCATCGGGGCCAAGGGTGGCTCCATGTCACTGGGAAAATTCTATGAGCTGCTGGTATTTCAAGCTATAGGACATGCAGCCTTGCTCCAGACAGGGTGGGGAGCCTCACAGCACCTACTGTGCCAGCAGCAACCTGAAACCCAGTCACCCACACCAAGGCTCCCAGCAGCACTGCAGCCAAGCGAGCACAGCCCCGCAGCCGGC
This sequence comes from Psilopsiagon aurifrons, assembly GCA_025447955.1. Taxonomy (NCBI): domain Eukaryota; kingdom Metazoa; phylum Chordata; class Aves; order Psittaciformes; family Psittacidae; genus Psilopsiagon; species Psilopsiagon aurifrons. Next base: position 9,040 of record JAOEHY010014038.1, on the reverse strand, counting down.
ACTAAGCACTTGTGTAAACTGACCCCAAGTAATTCCTTTTGACACTGACATAAAAATCAGTTCTGAGCTGCTCAAAAGAAACCTCCGTTACCGGACAGAGTTTTGGAATGCAGTCCAGTCCTCCTGGAAAAGGGAATCTGAAGGGATATCATCCAGTTTACATTTCTTTCTTATAGACTGCAATGTATTTGTAAAGTCAGATGTATACCTGAAACAAGGAATGGAGACAAGCACCAGCATAAGAGAACAGGCTGAGAGCAGCACAACTGCATGTCCTGCAGTTTGCCTATTCAGCCCTCTACAAGGACCAAGAACCAGGAATATTAAAAGGAGTTCAGAAGAGACACTTGTGTTCCAGTCCAAACACATGAATGCGAAGAACTGATCAGTCGCAGCCCACTCAAGCCTACACTAGACGACAGGCTGAAACTCAGAGTAGCAGATACTGTGTGGCTACTTGTTTGCTGCATATGGGTTACAAGAAACTCTCCACTCCCACCAGAAGGTCTGAGTATGACACTTTTATCACCACTGCCCCAATGACACCTCCTAGAAATGACCAGAAAAAGTTTATAAGGCTCCTGCGACTCCAGCATCACTTGGCCCCTACTCCAGGAACACAGCGACAACAATCTCATGAATTTGTTTTCTCAGCTACTCCCCAGATGAGAACATGGATAAAAGGAGAACATTTTGTCTTCCACACCCCTCCCCCTTCTTTTCTTAAATAATGCCCATAAGCTGGAGGCATGCACACTGCTATGTAACTGCCTATAAAGAAGGTGAGATCAGAGAGGTGTGCTTCCCTCTTCCCCTAAGGGCACCAAGGCAACAGGTTGATTTATACCTTGTGAGCAGCACTTTCGGTATCAGGAGGTAATGGGTACTGGAACACTATCTAAGTGGGCTGCCAGTGATATACTTCAACACAAGAACCTGCAGTGAACTTCACCCTATAGGGTACCTCGCCTTTTCAGGTAGCTTCCTAATGTGAGCTTACTTGTCCCAGGTGTGTTTTTCCCCACTGAGATCTACTTTCATCAGCCAAATTTGTCTTTGTCTTACGCTGTCTTGGGAAACATTTTCCCCTCCAAAATACTTTTTAAAAACACATTGCAGCCCAACCAGTATAGAAATCGGGTGAGAAAAGTTTCTGATTTTGCCATATAAAGCTTCCATTTTCCCATAAGAAATAGTCACTGCCTGAAGGACGCAGCAGGAGGGAACATCAGATGATTCACATTATGGTTATACTTTCGGCACTCAGCCCTCCTTCATAAGCTACAAAGTCCTTGGCCACAAACTGAGTGCTTGCTACTCCCTCAGCATAAATAGTGCAGTGTAACTAAAAGCACCTTACTTTGAGAAAAGAGCTTTCAGGGCCTTAAGGAGCCCACACACTCCCAGTCCATCCGTGAGCTTAATGCAGTTGTCGATGGCTCCAGAAGCCAGGATGAAGAGTTTGTTGACTGAATGGTTCAGTTCCTGGACACAGTCAATTACTTCCCAATGCTCCTAAATAACAAAAAACAAAGGTTAAGCCAGACTTTCCTTTCAGTGAGTGTCCAGGCATTAAAGACACCTTGTGTAACACTTGATTCTCCCACTATCCTCTGACCTTGTGAAACACATAAGGGAGAACAATATTTGTTGCCCCGATCCTCCTGCTAATAAAGGCTGCCAAATCCTATGTTTACCAGGTCTTCAAGGAAAAACAGCTCAGCCAACAACAGAACCTTCTACATAAAGGACTTTCCTCTTGCCCTTAAAATCTACTGAACCTGAAGCAGGCTCTTGCTTGACGGTAGTATTTTGGTAGAGCCTCCAGCAGATCCACGCAGCGCTGGCTGTTGTGTGCGGAAGGAAGGAGCTGCCTCCAGCCTGACTGTGCTGCTGAAATCAACTTCACTTCTTAAGTTACTTAACAATAAAAAAATATACTGCAAGCAGGAAAAAAATCAGAGCAGGAAAGAGAGCCATGCCAAAGACCCTTGTATTCAGTAGGAATTTCAAGCCTGCCCCCTGTGTAGTTGAAGGAAAGACATTACCAAGGGCACTGCACTGATCTGAATGAGGAGGTTTTCTTCTTCCAGGTCTCCATACTCGAGTTGATAGGGCTTGTAGGGACTGTACACCGCTTCCACCAGTTCCATCACTTTCACCAGGTTCTGCTCCTCTACAAGGAATCAGGTGTTTAGTCTACAACTGGATGAATTGCTACTAAAAGCCCTGTTTCAAGCAACCTCAGTTGGAGCCTGCTGCCTACACAGCCCTGGAATGTTGCCCAGCAGCTTCCCGTCTCATCTACACAGATTTCACTTCTTTATTTAAAACCAAGGTTATTATCTCTACCTGCTTCCTAAACCCAAGATGTTCTACCTCAACAAGTGCCTCAAGAAAATTATCACTCACTGCTCTACAACAGCCTGGGTGACAAAAATCTATTAAACATTCCAGCCTACAGTGGAAGGGAAGGAGTGAAGCCATTTGAGAAGTGAAACGCATTACTCCCACACCTTCAAACAGGGGCAATCTCGTTTATCAGGAGGCCTGGTTAATACTGAAAATTGACACTAACTCAATTCACTTGGCACTTCTACTTCACGGTGTTCCTCAACCACAGCTGAAGGTGAGGTATGAACTCAGTATTTCAGTGCCATTCTCTTGAGCAGAGCTGCAAACCCAAACAAAAACCAGGTCTGAACCACCATTTCTCAAATCAGAGCTGCACACCAGCTGTTACTGTGAAATTCAACCTAGCAGCAAACCATCATCACTTCGAATCCCAGATAGAAGGAAAAGTCTTTACGCACCAAGGACAAGCAATGGAGCAGGTTGCCCAAAGCCTGGGCTGCCTCCATGCCTGGATGTTTTCAAGATCAGACTGGCCAACACCCTGAGAAACATGGTCTGACCGCATAGTGGACCCTGCTTGGAGCAGGAGGTTGTACTAGACCATCTCCTGAGGTTCCTTCCAGCCTGAATTATCCTGTGAATCATAACTGAACCCTCCCCTCACATACACATATGTAGGAACTGGTTTGACTCTGCTCTGCTGAGTCACCTGCCTTTCCATTCTTGAGATACTTCTTTTGCCAAACATCTTACCCCACAGCAAGAGATGGAAATAAAGGTTTATTGGGTTGTCTTAAACATGCTCTGACAGCAGGGCAGCAGCTGTCTTCCTACTCAACCATCTTCTAGAATGTGACTCCATTTTTCCAAGTCCTTTTTAATTGTTTCTATCATGAACCACAAATTAAGCTAAGCCAAGGATAGAAAATGACTGTCGAGAGCATACAAAGACAACAAAACCAGACACAATGACAGTCATACTCCCTGAAATTGCCCAGTAATCATAATTTATATGGTCAAGTAAGAATCTGGGTTGAAATAGCTCAAGACAATGGTACGAGGAACCAAACACAGGAAACACAGCATTAGGAATGCTCCATTAGCTTTAATTTAGGAATTTTCCCTTACCCAGTCTTTGAAGGGACCCTAGGAGATTAAAAAAGGACTATAAATAGCCAACAGTTCACATGAGGCATAAGCTTATGTAAACACAACACCTCACCACATTGTGGTTTGTGGGAATTATTCATCAAATCATGACCAAAACGAGATGACAAACACCGGAGGGTAAAGAAAGCACAGGTCAGACTTTGACACGAGCACCCAGGATGCTGCTAGGGAATAAACTACCAGTGGTTCAGAAATAGTACCTGGCCTTGCATTTTCACCTGATTAACACATAAGCCAGTAGCAACAGAGAGACTACAAAACAAAACTTCAGCATCCAGTGGATGCAGCTTTCAAGCAGGTTTTCTCTTGTTTAGCAAGGTGTGACTTTATTCCAGGAAACTCCTCAACTTTAATGCTTTGTAATCTTTCACAATGGGTTTCACAGACAGCTTCCCTAGAGACATTTCCTCATCCACTAGGCAGAAGAAACAGTAATGCCTGAAAAAGGAAAAGTGCTAAATATTATTTACCATGACAGCCATGTACATGTACACACACACAAAGGTGCAAATGTCATTGGTCAACACCATAGAAGAGAATCCCTCCTTCCGTGTAAAACTAAATTAAATCCTAAATGGAACTTTACAAAGGAGCTGATGAACAGAATGACAAAATTCAGTGCAAGAGCCTTACTCAGGTTTGGCAGCATTGCCACCTCCAGCCCTTTTGCGAAGTGGACGGTGGCATCATAGAGCTCCAGCAGCTTATTCAGCTTGGTTTCTTGTCCTGTTCTCTCCATGGCAGTGCTGATGCAGACAGGGATGGAAGGCACCAACGCTCCCAGAGTTTGGATCAACAGCACAGTCACAACTTCATGGGGGTTCTTGAAAACCTGTGACAGCAGAAGAGCTACTGAGCAAAAGTGTGTTATCCCAGAGAAATACAACAGGCAGAAAGCCTCAGATGGCTTCCAGAGAGAGCCCCCAACGTACAAACCACATCTACCAGCACAGGAAACTGTGAAGACAGGTACAGGTGAAACCTGAATCAGCAGCACACAGGCACTACAGTGATTCAAAAACACACCTGGCAGAAAGAGGCACTTGAAAACAGAACACTCAGTTTACACAGGTGTGTGTGGAAAAACACATGTATCCCTAAAATATGAAGGAACTGTACTTATCATGAGCCAAGTTACTGGTGCGATAGGGAGAAGTCCACGCTGGAAAGGTCAGAAAGACCTGAGAATCAGCTGAGAACATTTATTTATATGCACCACTCTCAAATCCAGAACAAAATGGGCTACAGCCTTTGATGGGGACTTTTTTGCCAGCTCGTCTCTGTCATTTGCTTTGAAAGCTGGGATCACCACGAAAAAGGTCCAAGAACTCTCCAGAAAGTAGATGCAGCACAGGAGACTGAGATGAGCTTTGCCCCACGTGCCATTTCTCTCTCCCAACCAAAGCGCATCTGCTACAATGCAAGCTGACATCTGACCCGGAATTCACATCGAATCATTAGGCAGAAAAAATACATTTCAAGAGAACATTCTGCTCCTCAGCAGCACAGGCCCAGCACTTGCACCAGGCTCCATAGCCTGAAGATAAGAATCTCCTACCCTTCATGGATGAAAAGGCTCTGTGAGAGGCTCAAGAGTATGAACTTCTTTCCTCATTTCACTGAAAGACAACAACTTTTTTGGATCCTACATTTTTCTTGGCAGGAAAAACAAATACATGGACTCAAGGGGTGATAGCAGAAGTTCTCAGATGTCTTCCACCAGTGACATGGATCAGCTCAATATGGCCCTGAGGGCTTCCTCCAGGCTAAGTGATAAAGCAATTCAGGCATTTCAAATGTCTTGTAACAGAACACATTTGCAACGCCAACAAATTAGTTTTAACTTAAGATACAGATGAAAGTGATAGAGCAGCTTTAATGCCACCAACAAAGCAATCCTGCTGTTGGTGGAACACCAGAAATCAGATCTTGTCTGCAAGAGCTGGACGAGAAACAGAAAGCAGGTTGCAAGCTTTGTCCTGCATTGATAAGGCAGAGCACAACTCAAAGGGTGAGCACAGATGAACTACTCTGAGCTTTGTGATTATTAGGAGTATGCTCAGCCCTGTTGTTAACCTAGCATCAAAGAGCTACTGCACCTGTGTTGCCCACTGGAGCTGTGCGTGCCAGGTCCCAAGGAGTGTGTCGTACAGTTCGGTTAACTGGCGATTTAAGCTTAAGTCACTCTGGCAAAGATCCTGCCATGCTGCCAGCAGCTGCACCTGCAGAAGAAGAACCATTCTCAGAGGAGAACTGACACCCACAGATCCAGATATTGTTCCTTCAGACCAAGAACTTGCTACATTCAGCACTTCTGCTAACACACAATGCCCACCCTCACCCTCTCCCCAGACTGCAGCATAGCATTTTGTTACCACTCAGCACCACAGAAGGAAAAGACTCTCAGCACGAAGCTAGAGGCTTCTTAGTCGATACAAAGATTTAATTAACATTGGTATTTTACTCATAAAATGAGCCTGTAACTGATACCTCCACATAATAGTTGAAATACTTGGCAAGCCCCAGCCTTGAACTTAATCCTCAGAAGTCACAGTCATGAGAGAAATTTGAGGATCAGGTTATGGCCACAGCACTGTCTGGAATTCCAACTTCTAATCTTCCTTGAAAAGAGTTTACAGAACTCAGCAGCTGGCAAGTCGCAGCAATAAAGTTTTGCTGACATAGCCACATCCAAGGAAAGCAAAGCAAAACTATAAGGTACAGAGAATTCAAACAGCATCCACATATCCTCTATTGCAGGAAGAAACACACAGCCCTGAAGGGAGACTTACTCTTGAAACATAGGGAGTAACTAAAGCTATAAAGAGCCAGAAAGAGAAGTCAGGGAATGAAACACAGAGAACAGGTTCCATCCTCCCTCGAGCAGATAAAATACGTGATGTTGCAGCTCCCCCTATGGTCCAAGCCAAGCAAGAAGTAAGTTTTTATGGCTCCGTATTAAAGGATTATCCAGATACTGACCTTGTGACACTTATAATAGTAAGCAAGGAGCTGGGGCATCCGATCAATTTCAGTGAAGACTTTAACAAACGTTTTTGCCTGATCTAAACAAAACAAAGCAATAGTTCACAGTCAAAGGTGAGGATGAGACATTGGCCTCACTGAGTAAGAGAATTCTTCTTTGAGGGGAACACACACAACAGCCTATACAGAAAGACGCACTTTCACCTTTTGTTTGCTTATTTTCTCAAACAGGAGCAGAGGTGCCTAAAACTCACACTCAAACAAGAACAGGCAGCAGGCACGAGGAAAGAATTGAACTTCTTCACTGTGTCTGGTATTAAAGATAGATAAAGCCAGAGCATTTCCTGGGAGGGAACTACTGTTTTCCAGAAACAACCTACAAAACCAGAACACACCTCACAAAGTCCTCAGCTTTGCCTTCACCACTCCTCAAGCTGCTACCTAACCGTGTATGCTGCTTTGAGACTAATAGCACAGTTAGCTCTTACACGAGGCTTTGAAATCCCAGTTCCTCAAAGGTCTGGTTTGTAGGGTGAGGGGGTGACTGTAGCTCTGTTCACAGAATACATCAGTAATAAGTAATGAGACCTTGTTTTCAAACAGGACCCAGAAAGCAGAGAAGCAAGAGCACCAAGTAACCTGAAGTGCTCCTCATCTGTGCAAGTCACCACAAGCAGATGCTCTGTGGATGTTCACAGGAGCTGGACTTCAGGAAAACACATGATTCCAGTGTAAACAGAGAAAGTCTCTTCAATGGGAGAAAAGCCCCATGTCTCCACATGCTCAGAACTCCCCAAAACTCCCCACCCAAACATTTTACTCTTTAAAGACCATCAACTCTGCATTGATAGTGAATGACACCAACAGCTACTGACCTACGGACTGGGAGTTAAAAGCAGCAACAATCTGAGGGCTGGCCATGGCCTCCAGCCGGTTCTTCAGAGCCTCCAGATGCACACACTTCTCGGAGTAGTCCGGCGTATCCACGAGCATCGCCAGGCTGCTCTGCATGCTCGTGAGCTTGGCCGAAATCACAGACACATCCTGCCACAGGGAAGGCAACCTGGTTACCCAGCACAGCTTTGGAAAGCATTAATACCAGTTTCATCAGGATATTATGCAGACAGGCATTTGGTTTAGAGTCACTCCAAAACCCCCTTTCAAACGCAGTTTCCCTGCAAAGCTGAAGGCACAAAGACCAGAGAGAATAATGTGGTACCTACCTGTGTTTTAAGAGTCTCTTCAATATCTGCACTTAATGTGCTCCATTTGTCTGCTTCCTGAAGAGACTCTGCAGCCAACTGCATGCGAGATTTCACTCGGTCAATCTCTACCAGGACCTGAAGAGAAAGATAAATCACGCTGCCCACTGAAACAAGAGAAGACTGCCACAGATGCATATCCTATGGGAGCACTTTTGGCTTGGACTTAAAGAAAATGTGTGAAAAAACCACCTTGTTACACGGAGGAAGGAGTTGGCTGAAAGAGCGAGAGATGTTAAATCAACCTCCAAAGTCAAACAACAAAAGGCTGGTTTGAAGTCTGGGCTGCACTTTTGGTGTCCACTTTTTTTTTGCCCAAAAAGCTCTATGCACCCCAATTAACAAGAGGCAGAAATCAGTGGCCCCAGGAAGGTAACAGAGCCTTCCCTGAGCAGCAGCATGCTCAGCTGCTCCTTGCAAAACACAGATTGCACTGGGCTGTGTCGCCCACTTTCCCACCATCAACATTAAAAGAAGTGGTTTTGTCTATCTTGGGTTCACAAGACTTTAATAGGAACACCTCTGGACACTTTAGGGCTTCACAAGCTGCAGATGAACACTGAAGTAAGACAAGCACCCACCTGCATTGACTGAGCTGTGTCTTCTTCAAATTTCTTTATATCTTCTTTAACGAGGATCATTTGCTCCTTCAGGAACGTCGCCTCCTGCTTCAAGACCTCCACTTCCCGGAGGACTCTGGGCATGTTCTGGAGAGCCTGATGGCTCGTTTCTGCAGGAACATCAGGCACAACAGTGAGAGGGGCAGGAGAACCCTCACAGCAACAAGGAAGGTTGGCAATAATCTCACATTTGATCTTTAACAACAACGCAAAACAACATCAGTTTGGTTCATGGCACCATAGACCGGGTTTGGGTCGAAGGGACCTTAACGCTCACCCGGTTCCACCCCCTGCCACGGACACCGAAGCAGCTGTGCCAAGCCCCGTCCAACCCTGCCCCGGCAGCGGCAGCCGCTTCCCCGGTGAGGCCGGACCGGGCCGGGCCCAGCGGCGCACGGGAGGCGGCTCCGCGCCGGGGTTCGCTCACCCGGGCCCCGCCGCACCTTCCACGGCGTTGTTGACCTCCTGGATGAAGAGCTGCAGCTTCATCACCAGCGTGGCGGCGTGAGCGTCCACCTTGCCCGGGGCGTCCTGCTGCACGGCGCGGAAGGCCGCGTTCACCCAACTCTTCACCTCGAAGTCATCCGAGAGGAACCGCGAGAAGTCCATGGCCGCGGCTCCGCCACCGCGGGCGCCCCGGGAAGCAGC